>JANBOJ010000349.1:0-14894 GCA_027574685.1 Coemansia erecta | reverse complement strand
CGTCTGCTGAGTTGGGATCAGCGGGCTCGTTCTCGTTGTTTCTCTGGCTGGACTGCGTAGACTCTGGCGAATCGTCGAGAGAATCTGTTGCTTTGCGCCTAAGGTAAAAAGGTACAGAAAGTTGTTTTGTTTAGCTTTTCAGGAACGCGAGCTTAAATTGAATTGGGCTGGCTTGAAAGCTTAGGGTTTTTGTTTATAATATTACTTACTTTGAGCTCATTGTTGAATAAAGTGACAAGCGTAGTGACTGTGGTTATGAATGAAGTGAATGCAAACTTGAAGTGCCGAATTTTTTTATAGAGTAAATTGAACAGGGCAAAAAATAAAATAAAAAGAAAAGAAAACAGATGAGTTTGTTTTCCGCAGTAGGTGCGTATTCTTATTTTGTAAGTCGTCAGCCACATGTTTTTTCAGCCTTAATTTGGTAATGCTGATTTCTTTAATTTTGCCAGATATTTACAGCTATTGCTGCTCGTTTGTGTTGTCTGAGTGATTAATTCCACCCATTGAACAAACGCATACCAATACTAAAGCCCTGGTAGTGCCAGCGACAATGTGTATAGGTCTAGTGGATTTGCTATGGGAGTAGCACTGATACCACAGTACCCGACTAATACACGAACAGACAAACTTCTTTTGAGAGCACCTAGCATCAAGCAGGTTTTCGCCTCGTGTGTGCACAACCTCTTGTCCCTATCTTGTATGTTTCAGTCGCTGACAATCTGTAGGCTGACGCTGAATACCCAGTTTGTGGTCAGCCTCACATGTATGTGCTTGTCAACCGGCGACTTTGCAACTGACGTCTACCTTGTGCACATCCGGCAGTTTGCGATGCGTGAACTCAGCCTGGTAATAATGGAAGATACCAGCATGTCTCCCCCAAAACCACATTACGTCTACTTGTCAGAGAATCTGGCAGGACGCGCATATAGACAAGCTTCAGCAAATCTCGTTCTTCATGCATCCAAATAAGGCAGCTGCGGACATTTAACATGACGGTGCACTGGCTAATTAAAACTCAGGAAACTGCATCTGTTCTGTCGACAATATCCTCCGTCAGGTCAAGGGCATGCTGACCGGCGCTGTTGGCCAGATCACTGATGCACAGAAGACCAATGATGTGTTCTAGCTAGACCGTGCTGACATGATGTCTCTCGGCCGCGTTCTGCTGTGTGACCTAACTTTGTATTCAACACTGTGGCAATTCTAGGGAGTTTTGCGCAGTACCTGCACCAGTACGAGCTCGGGCACAGTAAGACCAAGCTGACTTTTGTTGGATAAATACTATTTGTTCTTTAAACTATAGATGCTAAAGTGCTAGTAAAGGTACTTGACAAGCAGATGTAGAAATATTAAAGATAATCATAGGGCAACATCAGAGCTTCGATAAATTCGGAAGTGAGTCGAGTTCAGCGTCATTTATAAGTCATCGGTTAGAGCTAATATTTGAGTTACCAAACACAGTTATGAGGACATACAGCGGGTGTTGCTTAACTAATGTTAAAGGTGGTGTTAAAATCTACTCATTGTTTTCTGAGTCAACATCCTCTGGATTTCCGATGGTGATATTTGCAATATGAGGATATTCATCCTTGTATTCGAGCACAAAACTGCGAAAGTAGGCATTGACGTTTTCAGATGATTGAAACAAAATCAGCATTTCCAGACACACGACAAGGTGCTGGATAAAATCCAAGGCTACATCTGTTAACTGGCCTTCAAGCCGCCTGATTTTTAGAACCTGAAGATTTGAATTTAGCGGCCTGGCAGGTGTTTCCAAGTATTCCTCAAAATCGAATATCTGGCCGTTGGGCATCTCGTCTTCAAAGTCCAAGGTAACAATCAAAAGCCCGAAAAGCCCAGGTATATTGGCTACAATATCCACTAGGTCTGAAAAGTGGAGCAAACCCAATTTAAGGGTTTTTAAGGCAGATAGGTCCACAGAAGCAAAATCAAGACAAGTCTCAAAGTTTATATGGAGCATGCTATCTTTGCATGTAGCACCTGATCCAAAACACCGATTAAGCACTGGATACAATCTGTTCTCGGGCACACTAGCAGATAGGTCGACGTATATCTTATCTGTTGAGCCAAGTATTGAAACCTGGGATAAATGCTCCAGCACATCAAAAGAGTTGAACATGACGACCATCTGAAGCACCCGAGGAAGCACGCAATTGTCAAAGATCTGATGACCGGGTGGACAGTTGCTAATAATAAGGCTTTCCAGCTTGGGTAGGAAAACCTGCGGTGCTTCATACAGGTGTTTGCTTTCGGCAACAGTCTTGTCATCCTCAATAATCTCGACAAGAGCACCCACCAGATTGTCAAAGCATACAGTGTGTTGACCGGGTATGGCGAAGCTATCCCAAGAAAACTTTCTTGTTGCGTTACTTAGTCTAATATTCTGAAGCAACGCGGTGTTTACGACTGGCAGCAGCTGAGATGCAAAGCTGTCAAGATGCACTTCAAGGGCAGTGAGGCATGGGAACCTTCCGAGGCAATCGAACGTAAGCCGTGATGCGCTAACTAGTATGCTGACTTGACTGGAGTACGCGTTGCCTAGACGAGAGCCAAGCAATGCAGCACAGGAATCGTCTGTCTCAGTCGATATCAGTAGCTTCTTTACTGCGGGAATACTTGCAATCATATTGTCCGCTAGCTTATTCGCACTATGGCGGAGTGACCGGTAGTTTTCGGTGAAGCGATCCTCGAGCTGTAATGCAAATTCTAGATCGGTCGTAATATTGATTTCCATTGTATGGACGCGTTTCCATACGTTTGTATCTGTCTCAAAAAGCGAGCAAAAGTCTCTGACGAGTCTGCGGAATCCATCAAGAGTTTAAATGACGATCAAGACGCCGCCGACATAGCGAGCACAATGCATCATATTGATAAGCGCTAGGTCACTCATCCAGAAGTCTTTGGTAGCCACCGTGCTGCTGCTATTACCCTGCTTTTCGACTAGAATTGCAGAGCGGAACATGGTGGGCAGAACCAGTCTTCGTCACTTGGGGCTAATCGACAGAAGTTTATGTCGCTCTTTCTCGCGCAAAGGATCGGACGCATAGCGAGCTATCTGCCTCTTGATCAGGGTTGGTAGACGGTCAAATTCAAACATATTTAGCTTAGAATAAAGTTTAGAATAAGCGAGTGAGAGAAAAAAGGAACGAGAGGGGTTGCGAATGTGTAGAAAACCAATAATGTCTATTATATTGATAAACGTTCTGATTATCTGTCGGTTACAAGAACCGTCAACACGACGAGAATAGCACCGCTGTTAAAATCTGGTGCAGAAAGTCATAGCAGTAGCGTCAAGATGAGCGATATTTTAGTTACGCTGTCAGAAGAACTCGACGTCTGGCTGACAATGCACTAGCAACCAGTCAATGCAACTTGAAAAAACTAACAGAGAGAGCAAAACAATGGTCCAACGGCTTCGAGAGTATAGCTTGCGGGAGTTAATGCGAGGACCGGGAGTGAGAATATTGAGCTGTTCATCCTTACCGCAGATTTTCTACTCAGCACGCCTCTGTGCTTTCTCTCACTCGCACCTCCAATTATACTGACAAGCCTAGTGTGTAGTTGCTTTTAATTCCTACCATGGGTATAGTTTTATTATAAACTCATATCATATGCTCGATATCAAATTTTGGTTGTTTCTTTATCGCCAATTGGCGTATTGTAAATATATAGTTTAAGCCCGACCATATAAGTTAATATACACTGTAGTGTATTTAAAATCGCATTATTGAAGTTATATTCTGCAAATTTAACTTGTATAATGTCTTCGCGTATCAAATTGCTTGAGCTGTGGATGCTATACATCGACATAATCCCTGACTGCCATATAGCATAAAGAATTCCTCGAATATACGCTTATATTTCAGTTGGCGCAGTCAGTCTCAAGCAGCAAATCAAAGTGATGATCAGCGGAAGGGAGAATCACCTTCGGTGATTATCGTAATGCGGTGGATCGATCAGGGGCGCATAAAAGTTTCAAACGACTCTTTAAATTTTTTTTTTTTTTTTTCGTATCTCACCGTTTCTTTCGTTTCGTTTAAATTCATTATATACTAGACTTAGAATGCAGGCGCGTTTGTGTTCAAAGGGGATCCGGCCGTCGTGGCTGTCGACAGGGTTGCATGCGCGGCGACCGACAGCAAGGATACGGTCATACAGCAGCAACAGCACCGGGAAAGACGACAACAAGTACCCTTCACTGGACGACATCCTCGGCAGTCCAGCGACGACATTCAGCCAGTTGATCACACAGCTCGAAACGCTGATCAAGCACCCCAACCCGCCGCGCAACTACGCCGACGCGCTGGCCAAGGACGAGCAGCGGCGGACGGACTTCCGCGACCTAACGCCCGAGATCACGCCGGACGAGATGTCCGAGAAGCGCAAGGCGCCCCTGCGGCAGCGGCCACGGCTTCTGCGCAACGGGCAGCGCGTGGTCGAGCAGGTGTCCGGCGGGCCACCGGAGGATCCAGACGACCGGCCGCTGTCCGAGGCGACGGCGGCGAGCCTGGGGATAAGCGCGGAGCAGCAGGAGCGACGTCGGATCTGGATGAGCAAGATCAAGGGGTACACGGCGTTCCGGCAGAACCTGGTGTCGATGGACACGCTGGTCAACTCGATGGACGCGCAGGACGCGGCCGAGGCGGACGCGGACGCAGAGAGGGACGTGATGCTGGAAAAAGGCCGGGAGAGCATCTCGCAGGCGCAGGCGCAGATGGACAGGGAGGACCGCGAGTTTGAGCAGCTGATCCGCAGGAGCTGGCGCATCTACGACGAGGACCTGGCGGACCTGGACAGGGCCCGGGCCAGCAAGGCTCCTGGCGGCAAGGCTCCTGGCGACAAGGCTCCTGGTAGCACGCCTGGTGGGAGGGCTCCGGACGGCAGCCACTCGCTCCACACGCGGGCAGCGGCTGGCGCCAGGCAAATGCACACCAGCGCCAGGGTTAGCGCCGCTGCGCCTGGCGACGCCGACGACAAGCCGCAGTTTACGCGGCGGAACATCAAGGTAGCCAAGCGCGGCCCGCACAAGACGACGTACGAGCGGCGGGTGGCGCAGAGCCGCGAGGTGCGCGAGGTGCCGGCGGCGCGCACGGTCGGGCGCAGCATGATCCGGGCAGCCTCGGTGCCGTCGCGGGCGCAGGTGCGCAAGCACGTGATCCTCGCCCAGGACGACGTCGAGATCCCGATTGGCGCGACGGTGCACACGGGCGACCTGGTGGAGATCCGCGTGGACAGCGAGATTGCGGCGTCGTCGCAGTTCAGCGTGCCGCTGCACCTGGGCGGCGTGGTGCAGAAGGTCACGGGGCGGTTCCACTTCAACGTGGTCAACGGCACGGGCGTGCTGGCGGGGGCGCGTGAGCGGCGCGTGGGGTTTGTGGCGGCCGGCGCGCTGTTCGACCGCGCGCTGCTCGAGAGCAGCGGGGTGGCGGCGGCGGACGCCGAGCGCGTGGCGGCCCACGGGCTGCGCGTGCGCGAGCACGTGGCCGCGCACGGCGCCGAGGGGCTGGCGAACGCGGCCGACGCGCAGCTGCTGTACGAGACGAACCGCGCGGCGCTGCTGGCGCAGGCGGCCGTGCGCTCGGCGGCCGGCGGCGTCAACCGCCCGCCCGCGCTGGACGTCGAGGCCAGCGACGACCTGGCCGTGCTGCAGGCGCCGGCGCGGCCCGGCGCTCCCGCCGAGCCCGCGGCGCCGGCGCCGGCGGCCGGCGGCGGCAGCGAGGAGGAGCCCGTGGCGCTGGTGATGCTGCGGGTGTTTCCGCGGGTGCTGCGGCTGCTGCACCAGCGGGCCGACCAGCTGCGGCGCGCGCATTTCCAGGAGCTGGGCGCGCACTGGGCGCTGGCGTCGGCGCACGGCGCGCGCCACGTGACGGTGGACGGGCTGGCGGCGCTGATGTTCGGCGGCACGGGCACGGTGGAGCGGCTGGCGGCGTACATGCACCTGGTCGGCGACGCGCTGCACTACGTGCCGGACGGCGAGTACCTGTTCGTGACGGGGCGCTTTGCGCTGCGGCCGCGCGGCGAGGTCGACGAGTTCGAGCGCACGCTGGCGCTGGCGCGCGGCGGGGCGCCGGAGTTCCGCGCGTTCATCGCCAAGGCGCGGCGGCTGGTGGCGTTTGCGCACGCGCGCGAGCCGTCGTCGCCGTGGCACGCGGCCGTCGACCCGGACCTGGCGGCGTACGAGCGCACGCACCGCTGCGCGCTGACGGGCTGGCGGTCGAAGAACGCGGCGTTCCGGCGGCGGCCGGCGGCGGCCGACGCGCAGCCGCAGCCGCTGCTGACGGCGGCCGAGGTGGACGCCGTGCGGTTCAGCGAGACCGACGCGCTGTTCATCGAGGCCGTGCGGCGCTACGTGCTCGAGAGCGGGCACGAGTTCGCCGTGTACTGCTCGCCGTACGGCGTGCTGGCGCCGTACGTGCTGAAGAAGCTGCGCATGTACGCCGGCACCAGCGTGTCGACGGCCACGGCGTTCCTGGCCGACCTGGGCGTGTGGCCGCACACGTTCTCGCCGGCCAGCCACGCGCCCAGCCAGCCGTTCGGCAGCCTGGCGGCCGCCGCCGGCGTCAGCGAGCGCCGGTCGATGGCCGAGGTGCTGCTCGGCGTGCACCTGCACGGCGTCGAGCACCCGGCCGGCCCGCCGCCGCACGCCGCCCGCTTCCTGCCGCGGCGCGTGCCCGACAGCATCGCGCCGCCGGTCGCCGCGTCGGTGCTGACGCGCCGGGCCGACGCCGCCTCTGCGGCCGGCGGAGACGGCGCGGCGGCTGCGCAGCCCGCCGGCCAGGTCATGGGCAAGTGCGACCTGTACGCGCGCGACGTGTGCAGCCACATGCGCCACGACTTCGGCGACCTGGCCGTGTACACCATCGACGACGCCGCCACGCGCGACGTCGACGACGGGCTGTCGGTCGAGCACGTGCGCGGCGCCGACGGCGCCACGGCCACCTGGGTGCACGTGCACGTGGCCGACCCGACGGCCGTGGTGCCGCCGGGCCACGTGGCGGCGGCGGCGGCGCTGCAGCAGGCGGCGTCGATGTACTACGTCGAGCGCACGCAGCACATGTTCCCGCTGGCCGTGGTCGAGCGGCTGATGGGGCTGGCGCCGCGGCCCGACGGGCGGCCGACCATGGCGCTGACCTTCTCGTTCCGGCTGGGCGCCGCCGGCGACATCGCCGAGTACCGCGTGCGCGCCTCGCTGGTGCGCAACATCCGCGCCGTGCCGTACGACGTGGCCGTGCGCCACCTGTCGTTCGCGCGGCAGCCCGCGCACGTGCGCTCGCTGGCGCAGCTGCAGACGCTCGAGCGCAACGCCACGCTGATCCACCCGTTCGCCGCGGCCGACGCGCAGCGGCCGCTGTACGCCGCGCGGCCGGCCGACGCGCTGCCGGCGCAGGCCGTCGCCGACCTGCAGGCGCTGCAGCAGGTGGCGCAGCGGCACCTGGACTGGCGCGTGGCCGAGGGCGCGTTCACGCGCTACTACGGCGCCGGCGAGGTGGCCATCGAGCCGCGCGGCGTGCGGCTGCCGCAGCAGCGGCTGACGCGGCCCGTGTACGCCAGCGGGGCGCGCAGCCCGGCGCGCTGGCCGCGCATCGTGGCCGGCAACTCGCCGGTGGTGGCCGACCCGGCGCACGCCATGGTCGGCGAGCTGATGATTGTGGCCGGCCGGGTGGCGGCCAGGTTCGCCGGCGAGCGCGGCGTGCCCCTCTTGCTGCGCTCGCAGGCCGCGCCGGACTTTGCCGCGCTGGGCGGCGTGCAGGCGGAGCTGCCCTTGGCCCTGGACGAGCTGACGGCCGAGCAGGCGCAGTCTGCGGCGCTGGTGTTCGACGCGATCAAGCGGCGGGCGCGGGCGAGCGGCGGGCTGGTCGACGCCAAGGCCTTCGACGAGGTGCGCCACATGCTGCAGCCGACGCGGCTGTCGACACGCGCGGCGCCGCACACGGTTATGGGCATCCACGACGCGTTCGGCTACGCGCGCGTCACGTCGCCCATGCGCCGCGCCGACGACCTCGTGTGCCACTGGCAGATCAAGGCGCAGCTGCTGGCTGAGCACGGGGATGCTGCTACACGTGACGCCACGCCCTGGTACTGGGGCGCCGCGGACCTCGAGGACCTGGCATCGCGGCTGTACCTGCGCGGCTTCTTGGCCGGCAAGATCGGTGATGCGAACACGGCGTTCTGGCGGTACTCGCTGATAAGGCGCATGGAGAGCGACGCGCGACACGGTCGCCTGGCTCTGCCGCCCCAGGGCTTCTATTGCACGGACCATGCGTCCTACGAGGACACGCCCTGGGCGTACTACGATGCGGCTCGGCCCGGCCCGCTGGTGTGGACGGCCGAGGTGGATAACCGCGACTTTTCGCGGCCGTTTATTAGCTTGAAGCTCGGCATGCTCGATGTCTCCTGCGCGCTGCCCACGCGGCCCATCGACCCGGCGTATCTGCCGTTTGCTGGCACCAGGGTGCGCGTGCAGACTGTGTCGGTCGACCCGATCACTTGCATGATGATCGTTAAGCTGGCCCCTGAGCACTTGCAGCCGCCAGAGACGCCCCGCTTCTGGCGCCACCCCATCGCCCTGACGACTTTTGTCACGCGTCACCTCACCTCGGACATGCCGCCGGCGGTGATGCCTGCGGAGGAGTAAGAGTGCTGATATTCCTTGCTTTATCTGCCACTCTATAGAATAAATGTTTATTATTACACGCCTCTGATATCCACCACCTCTTCCACCCTCTCATCCTTCTCTTCCACCGGAGGTTTGTCACGATCGAAGGCGGCCGCCACGTCGTAGTTGCACAGCGGGCACGTGGCGGCGCGCTTGCATAGCCACGGGTCGATACAAGTCACGTGAAAGTAGTGCCTGCAGGCTAGCCTCCGCACCTCCTCGCCTATGGCAAAGTCCTCCAGGCACACGACGCACTTATCCACATGCACACGGTGTATCCTATATACTGGTTTGAACACCCTCGGCGGATGAGAGAGTGGATGTTCAGGCGCGCGGTGGATAGCTTGTGGTGGGTGAATGTCGTGTGGAGTTAGTAGAGCGGTGCCTAGTGCGTGCGTCTCGTCATTGGTTAGCTGCCGTGTTGCCCGCTTGACTACACGAAGGGGCGGCGCTGATGCTGGGGTGGCTGTGCGCGCCCGACGTGTCTTGCATCGCCGGATCACGACGTACACTACACCGATCATGATGCACAGCCAGGCTACACGTGGTGGATTATACTTAATGTCTTTATTATTGGTCATTAGTAACGTACGCACAGGCAGGGATACATATTCAACAACAAGAACAGCAACAAATGGTTATCTACATACACGGTCTTCTCCGTTCGCTGTCTGCCATCTGATACAGTTGTAAATAAATAAATAAGTAAACAAGTAGTAAAAAAAATAAATAAATAACAAAATTGTAGAATTGGAAGTAGAATAGAGAAATGATACTTGCCTGTTGCGATCACGCCGTACACCACCTTGACTATGCCGTTGCTATCGTGATTGCCATCTACATCGTCTGTCGATCGCTTCAAGATATGTTGACAGTGCAGATTCCATGTCCGAATATTTGGTTCTGCAGCCATGCACGAGAATAGCTGCATCGGCGCCATCCTTTCCAGTATACACACACACACACACACACCCCCGATTCCTTTAGATACTATTCTAGTCTCTACAGACTATTGCGCAAGAAACTGTAGGATATTGCTGCAAGTTTGGCGCAGACGCGATAAGTGAATATAGTACACTGAAATTTACTTTTATTTCTTTTTAAAATTATATTACTTTTTATTGCTAGAGAAACAGAAGCATTTGTCGACTAGAACAACAACGGCAGCGACGAGGAATATTCATCTGGTACAAAAAAAAAGTGTGAGAAAGTGTGAGAGTATCTACGCCATTCCGTCATCCTTCTTCCGCCTGCCTTCCACCCTGGTATCACGCAACCAGCATGCCAATTGTGCCCATTTTATTATCTACCATAGAAAGAGACAAAAAAAAAACTATCACCACTCTGCCTTGTTCCCTTATTGCCACGAGATGTTGCATACCACCGCCTTCCATCGAAATGTCCACCACCATCACCAACCCGTTAATGGCACTTGCGCATTAAGCCAAATAATTAAACAAAAACAGGAAACAAATTCTCCTCTAATCCGTTCATTCCCCTTCCTCGTGACCCCAAACATCCTGCTCTCCGACCATGGCATGGATGACCTTGTGCATTCAGCGCCAAGAGAAAGATTGACACGCCCGAACGCTTACTCGATTGGTCCGCTATGTTTTCTCTCTCTCTCTCTCTCTCTCTCCATCTCTCTCATCCTCCATCTCTCTGTCCCGCGGACTTTTTCGCGGTTGCCAAGAACGGAAAAACAAGTTACAACACCGTTCATATTGCTATATATACGCTATGACGAATCGATCGACGCGATCTTGTCCTGATTCTAAAAATGGTGTTGAAGAGAAAAAAGTAAACCCGCGTTTTTTCCTTTCTTGTTCTTCCCATTTAACTCCACGAGGAAACACCGGTCGGATCACGATGTAAAGAAACCACTCTACTGTTTTTTTTTCCTCCTTTGTAGATTCTCCAGCCATCTCGCTCTTTGTTTTTGCTTCTTTTTTAAGCGTCGCTTTCCCCTCCCTCTCTTTTCCCCTCTCTCTCTGAAATTCCTTTTTTTTTGTATTTCAATTCCAATCTTTACGAAATGACCAGCGACTCGAAGTCTATCAACTCGACTGCCTCGACCGGCAGCAGCGCCTCGGTGTCGGGGACCGCACCGGCTGCAAAGCAGACGCCGGCGTCGCAGCCCGGGCTCGCGTCGTTCCTCAAGGCCATTCTGTCGTTCACCGGCGACCTCTCCTCGCTCACTTGCCCGTCCTTCCTGCTCAACGGAATTTCGCTGCTTGAATACGGGTACGTGAACCTTTTTTCTTACCTCAGCCATTAAGCATTGTCACCACACACACACACACACAGTTGCTAATACCTCGGCGTCCACAAACTTGTCTTTCTCTCTCTCCCTCCATTCATTCATATGCTGTAGCGCACACTGGAGCGACTACCCCCACGTGCTGGCAGAAATCACAAAGGCCACCGATTCGGAGGAGCGCATCAAGCTGGTCGCTCGGTGGTTTGTGTCGACGCTCTACGGCAGCTACAACAAGCGCGTGGCCGAGTCGAACACGGGCGAGAAGAAGCCTTTCAACCCGATCCTCGGCGAGCAGTTCCTGGCGTCGTGGGACGACCCCGAGTACGGCGAGACAAAGTTCATCTGCGAGCAAGTCTCGCACCACCCGCCTGTCAGCGCGATCTACTTTGAGAACTCCAAGGCCGGAATCTATGCCAGCGGCCACTTTTCGCAAAAGTCAAAGTTCCGGAACACCACCATGAAGGTCGTCCAGGAGGGCCGCGTCACGCTGCGCATGAAGAACTCGGACGAAATCTACTGCCTCTCGCTCCCGGACCTCGACATCTGCTCGATCCTGACCGGAAAGCCGTTCCTCGAGATGAGCAGCACAACGTATATCCGCTCGAGCAAAGGATATACTGCCGAGTTCCAGTGGTACCCGAAGCCCTACTTCTACGGCGAGTACCACAAGTTTGACGGCAAGATCTTCAAGGACTCGGCCGCGCAGTTTGTGCCCAACGGCAATGACAGGGAGCAGCTCTACCAGCTCAGCGGCAAGTGGGTTGCACAGTCACGTGCGGTGAACACCAAGACCGGCCAGGACGACGTCCTGTTCGATGTCGCAGCCCAGCCGTCTGCTGACATCATCATCAAGCCGCTTGATGAGCAGTCTGATCTTGAGAGCCGCAAGGTCTGGAACAAGGTGTCCGAGGCGTTGGCCAGCGGCAACTACGACGTTGCGTCGAGGGAAAAGACCGCGATCGAGGAGGAGCAGCGTGCCCTGCGGAAGCAGCGTGCCGAGAGCAACGAGAAGTGGGAGCCGTCTCTGTTCTTCTGGGTCGACGACGCTGATGCCGAGCCTGCTGTCAAGGACAGCTACGCGTACCTGTATCCGGCGAAGGACAGCATCGGCACTGGATGCTGGGTGTACAAGAACTCGGCACATCTCGCTGCAAGCGCAGGTAACAGCGCCAGTGCGTCAGGCACGCAGACGCCGTCTGATGCATTCAGCACTGCGCCAAGCAGTGTCGCCTGAATATACACATACAGCTCTGTTGTCCATGCATAAGCGCATAACCTGTTTCCTCTCTCTCTCTCTTTCGTTTCCATCTCCATTCCTTTCTCACTTCATTTGAATGCAAACGGGACCACACTCCCCTTCCCCAATCAAAGTACAATAATGCGGGTCCAAGCAAGTCTGCGCAGCTCTGTCTCGCCTGTTTATGCGTACACAGTAGAAAAAGAAGCGGTCCTGCATGCTGCATAATAGTTTTGTGTGGTTTGTATGGTCTGCGGTCACCATTTCCATCAACTCAGAAATATGCCGAATCCTGTTTGGCATCGCTAAACTGAGAATACAAACCTGTTGGAGCGATCGACTCGGCACATTTCTATGAATTCTCTTGATGTAGATCGCCGCAGCAGACAATACATGTAAGCCGGAAAGTGGTGTCTGCGGAAGCGGCGAAAGGAGCAAAGACAGGAAATATACCTGAAAATTCGTTGGGAATTGCGAAGGATTCAAGGGAGAAAATATATATACGAATAAGTGAAGAGGGAAGAACCGTGTCGTTTGCTCGAGTACAAACCCCGCTGCGGCCGATACATGGAAGATGCTGAGCATGGAAAGTTTGCGGGTGGCCACAGGGTGCCAGTATTTAAATGGCGCCCATTCCGCGGCAGGCGCGACATTGCACCTGCAAGAAACATTTAGTTCTCATTCCTCTTCCGCTGCTCCTCTTTTTTCCTAGTCTATCGCGCAACAAAGATATAAAACTCTTACTAATCTCGTAAACATGCAGCTCAAGAACTTTGCCATCACCGCCCTGGTCATTGGTCTGGCCGCCGCAGCCCCGACCAGCAATGGTAACAACAACAGCGTGGTTACGATTGACTGGTATACCCAGTGCACCAAGGACACCATTGTCACCAAGTGGTCGCCGATCCGCGCGCAGCTGAACCAGGAGCTCGCCTACAGCTACATCGATCTCGGCTGGACCAAGTACTACCAGATTAGAACTCTTCTCGGCGGCGTAACGCTCTCTAACAGCGCCGACATTAACAAGTTCTACAAGCTTATTGACATCACCGGAACCCGCTATATCGAGAACATCGTCGGCAGCATTCTGACCAACTACTGGCGCACTCACCCCTGCTCTACCGTGACTGTCACCGTTCCTACTTTCACCCCTACGCTTCCTACCATCACTGCTCCCACATTCACTCCTACGCTCCCGACTATCACTGCTCCCACATTCACTCCTACGCTCCCGACTATCACTGCTCCTACTATCATCACTGATGCCACTCCGACGCTCCCCACCGACTCGTACACGACTACCAGCACCACCGATGACTCGTACAGTACCACTGATGATACTACCACTGCTGACGACTCATACAGCACTATCACGACTTCTGACGACTCGTACAGCACTACCACGACCGCTGACGACTCTTACAGCACCACCACCACCGCTGACGACTCTTACAGCACCACCACGACCGCTGACGACTCTTACAGCACCACCACGACCGCTGATGATTCGTACAGCACTACCACGACCGCTGACGACTCGTACAGCATTACCACGACTTCTGACGACTCGTACAGCACTACCACCACCGCTGACGACTCATACAGCACCACCACGACCGCTGATGATTCGTACAGCACTACCACCACCGCTGACGACTCATACAGCACTACCACTACTGACGACTCTTACAGCACCACCACGACCGCTGATGATTCGTACAGCACTACCACGACTGCTGACGACTCTTACAGCACCACCACCACCGCTGACGACTCATACAGCACCACGACCACTGCTGACGACTCATACAGCACTACCACTACTGACGACTCTTACAGCACCACGACCACCGCTGATGACTCGTACAGCACCACCACGACCGCTGATGATTCGTACAGCACCACGACCACCGCTGATGACTCGTACAGCACCACCACGACCGCTGATGATTCGTACAGCACTACCACCACCGCTGATGACTCGTACAGCACCACCACGACTGCTGATGATTCGTACAGCACTACCACCACCGCTGATGACTCGTACAGCACCACCACGACTGCTGACGACTCATACAGCACCACCACGACTGCTGACGACTCATACAGCACTACCACTACTGACGACTCGTACACGACTACCAGTGGTGGATATACCACCCGGATCGTTTACACCACCACCGCCTACATCACTATGGCCAAGTGCCCCAAGCCCACTGACACTACCGATGCCACGGTGTACTCGACTCTTTACTAAACATTTGATTTTAGGGAATCTGTAGATGTCTTTACTTACCTTAATTCATCAGCAATTTTCAAGCGCAACAATGTTATCCATGTCAACAATGTTATACTCTACTCGCAGCAGCTCTGCTCATACTTTTTTGATTCCAAATGATAGTGCGTAGGTTTATTTCAGAGAGTTATCTATTGCTACGGAATTACATAGGTAAAAGAAAAGATCTAGCTATGTTAAAGTTATTATTTCCACATGTGAATACTTCAAATACGACTGCAAATCAGATTACTTGAAGGTCTTGCCGTCGTAGCACTCGCGGGGCAGCGCGGGTCCCTCCCAGGCGAAGCAGTCCTCGATCTCGGCGCGGGTCTTGGGGTCCTTGTAGTCGGCAGGGGACCAGTCGAACGACTCGTAGTCGGCTGCGTCGGTGACCTCCTCGGGGACCTCGAGACCGCGGACGATAAAGTAGCCCCAGATC
>JANBOJ010000348.1:0-14904 GCA_027574685.1 Coemansia erecta | reverse complement strand
TACATCCCGGCGCGGACCGCGATAGTGCTGCGGCCGTCGCCGGCGTAGCTGGCCGAGCACTGCGTGGACAAGCCATGGTTGGCGGGGGTCGCATTGCGTGGATGCTATGCCCGGCGGGGGTAGCATTGCGTGGATGCTATGCCTGGCAGAGGTAGCATTGCGTGGATGCTATGCCTGGCAGAGGTAGCATTGCGTGGATGCTATGCTCTGCGAGAGCTATAAAGGGCCTGGCGAGCCGGGCCTGCTTTCCTTTTCTCAATAAATGTTCTATGGTTGTATTCACAGTGGCAGAAGTATCTCATAGCAGGGCACAGTGTTGGCACGCGAGAGCGGGTCACCGGTCGCCACATGCACACCACGGCTCAGAGCGCTGTAGTAGGGTCACCGCATGCACACCACGGCTCAGAGCGCTGTGGTAGGGTCACCACATGTACACCGCGCCCCAGAAGGCCACGCCCAGCACGCTGCCCGACGCCAGCTCCTCGGCGCCGTGGAAGTACTTTGCCGTGAAGAACAGCATGGCGGCCCACACGGCGACCAGGCCGGCGGTGGCCGCAACGACGGCGCGGCGCAGGCTGGCGAGCGGCGACGACGGCTGCTGCTGCTGCTGCTGCTGCGGCGGCAGGCGGCCAGGGCGCAGCAGCGGCACAAGCACCTCTTCGGCCAGCAGCAGCGCCGAGTGTAGCAGCAGGAAGCAGTGGCCCGAGACGTCGTGGCCGCCGGCCCAGCTGCCGCCGGCAGCGCGGCACGTGTGCTGCGAGGCGTGGAGCAGCGGGCGGCCCTCGGGCGCGTGGCAGGCGCCGCCCGTGCGCACGAACAGCCGGTCGAACAGCGGCGGGCCGAAGCACCACTGCGTCAGCAGCCACCAGTACAGCGTGGCCAGCGCGTAGCGCGCGGCCGTGGCGGCGCGGTCGCGGCGGCGGCGCACGGGCAGCGCGGCGGCAAGCAGCGCGGTTGTCCAGGCCCAGCCGAGCTTGACAAAGTACGTGTTGAGCGGGTTGCGCTTGGAGGCCCACGGCGACGGCGGCGGCGGGTGCAGCTGGGCCTGGCGCTGGGCCTGCAGCGTGGTCAGCGGCGCCGAGCGGCTGTGCGTGAAGCCAAGCACGATGGCGGCCAGCAGCGCGGCCAGCACGAGGATGGCCGGGCGCAGGCGGCGGGCAGACGGCGGCATGCTTTCTCTTTGGATAAAAAGGATTTTTGAGCAAGGAAAATAGGGCCGGATGGAAAAAAACAGACAGCAGCAGCAGCAGCAGGGCGGGCGCCGCGGGTGGAGAGAGAAAGAGGGCGGGGGCATGCGGCGCGGCCATTGGCTGGCTGCGGCCGCCGCGATTACGTCGGCGGATGCAGCGTGCTACGGCGCATGGCGGCGCGGCGCGGCACGGCGCGGCTCGGGGGCGGCCGGGTGCTGAGCCGCGCCGCGCGGTGCCGCGGCATGCGCCGTAGCCCTCGTCCGGCGAATGGCCTGGCGGGGGGCCGGCCACGTGGCAGCGGCGGCAATCACCCGATCACCTGCTGGCGGCCGTGGCCGCGGCCGCGGTGGGCGCTTGCTTGGTCAGACGGCCGCGGCGCGGCTGCGAGGGCAGATCGCCGCTTCGGCGCTGGCTCAGTGTGGGGCGGCAGGCGTGCGTGCGTGTGCGTGCGTACGTGCGCAGGCTTTTCCGCTGCTGCTTCCGCTGCTGCTCTGCTGCCTCTGGCGCCGCTCTTTGTCCGCCCGCCCCCTCTTCATGGCGCTGCTGCCTTTCTCTCCTCTCCACCGATTTTTCATTCTTGGCATTTTGTGCTTGGCTGTCTCTGCTCACTCACACACACGCACGCACTCGCACTCACACACGCACACCCACACGCACACCCACCACCCCCGCACACAAGCGCGCCCGCACACGCCCTGCCTCCTCTCCCCCGCAGCCGGCCGCCATCAGCTCGCATATAACGTCGCTGGCGCCGCCGCCCGCTCTGCAGCACACCGCTCGCACCCCTCGCACACACCACACCAAAACACACACCGCACCACGATGACTTCGTCCTCGCCCGCCCGCCCGCTGTCGGCCCACCCGCTGCACTGGTCGGTCGACGACGTGTACCGCTGGGCGCAGGCGCAGGCGCAGGTCGCGCCGGTGGCCGCCACGCTGCGCGACCACGCCGTCGACGGCCACGTCCTCATCAACTACGTCACCAACGCCGTGCTGGCCGAGGAGCTCGGCGTCGGCGCCTTCGGCACGCGCGTGCACGTGCTCGAGGCCATCGAGACGCTGCGGTGGAGCGCCGGGCTGGCCAAGCCGCGCACGCACACCGACGCCAGCGCCGGCACCAGCGCCGACGCCGACGCCGACGCCGACGGCCGCGCCGACGAGCACGGCCGCGCGCCCATGTCGACGCCGCTGCGCTCGCCGTCGCACTCGCCCGGCTCCGACGCGCTGCGGTCGTCCAGAGACCCGTCGGCGGACGCCGACGCCGACGCCGACGGGCGCCAGTCGCCGCAGCGGCACGCGCACGCGCACGCGCACCAGCTGGCGTCGTCGCCGTACTCGCGCTCGCACGCGCCGGGGGCCGGCGGCGAGCAGCCGCGCAGCTCCAACGGCTCGACCAAGCGCTCGGCGTCGCGCGTGGCCGACGCCGAGAAGAAGCGCCAGAAGCGCGCCGAGCTCAAGAAGAACCCGGTGCTCTACGCCGAGTATCTGCAGCGCGAGCGCGAGCGCAACGCCCGCCGCCGCGCCCGCATGCGCGCCCAGCGCGGCGGCTCCAACTCCCACGACGCCGACGCCGACGCCGACGCCGACGACTACGACGACGACATCGCCGCCGAGCACGAGCACGAGCACGAGCTTGAGCACGCACACGCACACGCACACGCACACGCACACGCACACGAGCACACACACGCGCGCGAGCACGCACACGCTGCCCACGGCCTGGGCAGTAGCGCCAACAATTACCTGGCGCCGCCACCGCCGCCCGCCGAGCCGCTGCACGCTTTCCAGCACACGCCCATGCCCGCCTATGCGCCCTACGCGCCCTCGCCCGCCGCCGCCGCTGCCGCCGCCGCAGACGCGCCCTCCGTGCACATCCACGCCCACACGCAGTTCAAGCCGCCCGCCCACAACATGCGCCACGTGCCGCTGGCCGCCGACCCTGCCCAGTCGCCGCCGCAGCCGCCGTCGCAGCCGCAGCCGAGGGACGGCCCGCAGGACCACCCCCCGCCGACCCACGCCGTGTAGCCTGCGCCTGCGCCTGCGCCTGCCGCCGGTGCAGAAGGCATATGACACCCCCAACCACCCACTCTCAACCACCCAAGCATACATACACTTTCTATTATCCTCTCAAAAATACACACACACACCCACAACAACACCGCGCCTGCTCTGCCCCCCGGCCGCCGCCGCTCCGCCATTGTCCCGATTGCCAAAACATCGCAGTCCGCCACTCGGCGCTGCTCGGCACACTGTGAGCGACGGCCCCCGGCAATCCCGCGCCCCTATTGCCCGCATCCGCCTGCCGCTTTGGGACACCGATCTGCCGCTCTTTGTGCCGCCACCACTGCTGATTTATTCAGGCTCACTGTAAGAAAATGCTAATCTAGTTGGCCCGCCGCGCCCCGCCGGCGTACTGCGGGTCGGCCTCCAGCACCGTGCGGTTGTGCGCAAACAGCCGGTTGACCAGCGCCTGGCGCTGCATCACCGCCAGCTCCGCGCGCGCCGAGTCCAGCGCCTGCGACGCCTCCTGCCCGCTCAGCTCGCTGCCGCGCCCGAGCGTGTCGTGGAACCGGTCCCGCGTGCGCCGGTAAAAGTACTTGCGGAAGTTGTACGTCTCGAACCCCCGTGCTGCCCGCAGCGACGCCCGGTACAGCTTTAGAATCTCTGTGCGTGTTGCCGACATTTCAAACCCGAGTTTACTCGCTTTTTTCTACAATATAAATCGAAGAGGATAAAAAGACGGAAAGCAAGATGGCCAATACGATGAACAAAAAAAAAAAAAAAAGAACCCCATCCGCCTGCCGATAAATGCCTTGCTGCCAACAAATCGTTGTGCAAAAAGTTTGTCAAAAAGGCTAGCACCCCCAGGTTTCGATCCTGGGACCTCAGGGTTATGAGCCCTGCGCGCGTCCTCTGCGCCAGGGTGCTTGCAAAGTGCAATGTCGAACGAATCTAATTGCATTGAAAGTTGTCATTTTAAGCTATTATATAGACCTAAGACCAGATATAGCAAACCTATATACCGCCCGGCACAATTATTCGTTGCTACCTGCATTAACCTTACTACAAAGTGGCTCTCGCTTTCGGAATTGCTGCTTAGATGAGCCTCGGTTAGAATACTACTTGTTCAGCAACCAGGTACGTTGCAAATATCTACTGATTCTATCCCAGAACGCGCATCGCCATCTCGAACCCAATGAATGTAGCTGCATTCGCCGGCGCCGCCCTCAGCAGACACGGCGTAATGCCGCGGAAGAATCCCTTGACGCCCTCCTGCGCCATTATCTTCTGGGCGCAGTCGACCGTGCCGCTGTACTTGCGTGCGCTGCCAGCAAAGCCGTCAGTCTGCAACTTGCTCTTGATCACGTCGATCGGGTACGATGTCAGCCACATCGCAAACCCGGCCGCTGCGCCATACATGCACACCAGCCCGGAGGACAGCTCCGAGCGGCTCTTTCCCGTCTGCGCTATCGTGCGCTGCACCAGTGCCTCATACGCCAAAAAGTACATGCCATACCCGTTGAACTCACGGATAACTGTCGCAACCTGTCCCTTGTATATTCCCTTCAGCCCAAACCCGCGGTATATCTGCCCAATACAGTCGCCTGGTCCCTTGTACTGCGCAGATGCGCCGGCTGTCTGCACCTGGAGCCGCACGCGGATGTGCTCGACCGGCCCAGAGACAATGCTGTTGGCTACGCCGGCGGTTGCTCCGGCAATGTACAGCTGCGATGCCGACAGACTGGGCGCCTGGCCAGCAGGTGTTCCGTTAACGCGTGCAAACGTGCGCTTCATGTGCTCCATGACCAAAAACTGGATAGATACGCACAGACCTACACCAACCAGTGGCGTCGTTGTGCCCTTGTAGAAGCCACTGAATCCATCATTCGCAATGGTCTTGCGCACAGCATCCACAGTGCCCTTGTACACATCGGGCTGGGTCTGCAGCCGGACCTTGACCGTATCAAATGGCTGCCCGGCAAAGACCTGCGCGATTCCGCCAACCGATCCGGCCAGGCAATCCTTGACAGCGCGCATAGCGCCATCGTCCTCGTTGGTGCTGCTGTGGGGCTTGTTCTGGCTCATTGCTTGTATAGGCAAATATCTAAAGTGTCACAATATATAGGAAGAGAGTGATGACAGATCGTAAGGGCAATAAAGCAGAGGGAGAGAACGAGAAAGAGATGAGAGGATGGCTGGGCGGCGATATATAAAAGATGTTCCTCCCTTGTTCTGACAAAATAGGCGCAATTTTTTTCGCTTCTTCTCAGAGACGACGGACAATTTACATCATTCGCTCTCTCCAAGTGACTTAATAATAGGGCGATAAACCGATTTCTGCATCGTGAAACGGTGCGGTGCGTGGGAACAGAGTCCTTTTCTCCTTCTATCGATGGTACTTTTAATCACGTGTTATTGAATGTTCAGAACAGATATGTGGACTTTGTTGTATTACATGTCTTGATGTTTCTGCTGCCGTTGCAGCTGCTAGTACACAAATACTGTATCGGCAATCTAGTTCTCAACCTTGGCGCGGGTCTCGATAATTGGGACGGCAGTAGAGACGCCGGCCTTGCCGCTGTCCCACTTGGCGTACTTGATGGCGACGGTCTCGCGCTTCGCAACCTCGGCCTGCAGCTGGGGCTTAACGACCCGGCGCAGGGCGCGAGCAGCGATGTTGCTGTATTGAAGGTAGCTACAGTTATGTTGTAAATTTTGTTTGCCAGGGCACAAACGGGTTGTTGGGTGACATATGTGTATCAGTACGTATGCTCGTCTCATTATGTCTGGGATTTCTGTAGCCGTCGCTGCTGCTGCTGCTGCTGCTTCTGAAATTCGCCTAAATTCAAATCTCGGTCCTCTCCGCTCTCCGGAAACTTACTTCATACCGGCGGCTCTCCAGGCAAAAGACATTTTCTAATACAGATCTGTTTGTGAAAAAATACTGGCAAATTCAAACTTTAAAAGAAAGAGAGGAAAATCGATCAACGCCGTCGGTATGTCCTCCTATCACCGCTGAGGAAGAAGCCATTATCAGTTGATTCGGACGGCGTTTATTAAATCAGTTGGCTCTAAAATTACTGATCCTGTGATTTGAGGTACTCGCTGTGCAGCTTCTCCTGAGCAGCCCAAAGCTTCTCGAGCTTCTTGACCTTGCTTTTGGCGAGCTCCTCGCCAGCCTTGTCCTTGGTGGGGATGCCATTCTCTCTCCACTCGGAGTACAGCTCGCGCATCTCGGGCGTGCGGAACATGTCCTCGGGCGCCAGCTTCCCCGCAGCAAGCTTGGCCAGGCGCTTCTCCTCGGCTGCGCGGATGCTGGCCTCCTTCTTTGCCCGCTTGGCCTCTTCCTCCGCCTGCCGCGCCTCACGCTCGCGACGGACCTCCTCGGGGTTGACAAACTTGACCAGAGCACGGCCGTCGCCATGATCACCGATAACGATACCCAGATCAGGGAGATCCTGGTCACGCACCCGATCACATAGCTCCAGCAACGCCTTCTTGTCGCCGCCCGACAGCGCAATATCGCGAACAGCATCACGGAAGTCGCTAAGAACAGTGGCAACGGGAAGAAGAATCGACTCGCGATCAGCCACTCCCTCGGACCCACCATCGGCCGAGCCCGATCCCCATCCGATCCGCGAGCCAACGCCGTCGATAACCAGCCCAAAGGAACGGAATATCTTGGTCACGTACAGTCCAACCATCTCGACAATCTGCGGATCAATGCTTGCGCGCCCGCGCTGCAGATACGTGTTCGTGCGCGTCACAATCTCGTACAGCGCCTTCATCGCCTTGGGCGTGTCGAACGAGTCAAGCAATGCATTATGCACCTGCGCTTTGGTATCGACCAGGGCCGCCTGCAGCTCAAGCTCGGCCTCAAGGAAGTGCCGCTGGCCGTCAGACTCCTGCTGCCGCAGACGGAAGTCGCGCAGGAGCGCATTGGTGTTTGAAAAGAAGTTGTCAAACGTCTTTTCCATTGCGAGCGGGCCGTCCATAGTCCCGGGGAGATAGTCCAGGCGCGAATCCCACTTTGACAGAAGGAACAGAATACGCAGCTGGCGCGCACTGTGCTTTGTGAGCGCCTCCTTGATTGTCGTAAAGTTTTTGAGCGACTTGGACATCTTCATTCCGCCGACATGGAAGTGCCCTGCATGCATAAAGTAGTTGATCCACTGGCTGCACCCCAGGCACGCCTCCGACTGCGCAATCTCGTTGTCGTGGTGCGGGAACGTCAGGTCAATGCCGCCAGTGTGCAAATCAATGTTCGACCCGAGAATCTCGCTGGCCATCACGCTGCACTCGATATGCCATCCAGGCCGGCCCTCGCCCCAGGGGCTGTCCCACCGCGGCTCTCCAGGCTTGGACTTTTTCCAGAGTGCAAAATCGGCTGGGTTGTGCTTGTTTGCCGTTTTGGCCACCAATGCGCCCTCACCCTCGGCCTGAAGCTTCAGGTTTCCCTTGAGCTTTGGCTCGAGTTTGGCATAAAAGTTGCCGTTCTTGCCGTCGAACGCGTCGATATCAAAGTATACCGACCCGTCCTGCTCGTAGGCATAGCCGTTGTCGATGATGCGCTCAACAAACCTGACAATCTCGGGAACAAACTCGGACACACGCGTCAGCACATTTGGACGGCGCACATTCAGCGCATCCATATCGGCAAAAAAGTCCTTCTCCCAGTACGCTGCAAGATCACGGAAGATCTGGCGATCTGTCACCTCAGCGCCATACTGGCCGTCAAGCCACAGTTCCAGCACATCCTTGGCAGCGTTGATCAAGGACTCGGCCTCGGCCTGAGACACCTTGCCCGAGGCGATCTGCTCGCGAGCCAGCGAAATCGCCGCAAATGTGGAGCTGGCAGCCTTGTAGTTCATCGGGAACTTTTCGTCGCTTTCAACACGCTTGGGGTCGGTCCCATTGCCTGTCTTCTCGACTACTGCCGCCCAGTCGTTTTCAGTGTTGATCGGCTCCTTCAGCTTTGACACTACAAAGCCGCGGAATGCCAGACTAACGTCGTCAACAATCTGCTGGGTCAGCGTCGTTGCCTTCTGGCGATACTGGCTCAAAAGCAGAGCCTGGCGTGCACGCAGAATAATCTTGTCGTCGATATCGGTAATGTTCATCACCATGTTGACGTCGTAGTTCAGGTAGTCCTCCATGATGCGCCGGATGATGTCGAACGTAACGTAGTTTCGCGCATGGCCCAGATGCGACGCATCATAGACCGTAGGGCCGCAGCCGTACCAGCTGACGTTGTTGCCGTTGCGTGGGATAAATGGAACCTTTGACTTTGTCAGAGTGTTGTTGATGACAAGCCCGGTCTGCGGATGCGTTGACTCGGGCTGGATCCAGGGCGAGCTGTTGTTGTTGGTAAAGGCCATCATTGTTGGGCTCGTCTTGCACGAAGCAGTGGTGAATTGGTTGAATCTAGGTGGAATGAACACGTAGCTCTGGTGTCTTAAACGCGGTCTCGATATACGGGCTGAAGTAAAAGCTGGACTGAACAGGCGCACAATGCGAACAAGGGGCATTAAAGGCGCAAGCAGCAAGAAACTTCAAAATATAAATTTTTATAGAGGAAAGAAATGGATCAAAAGAAAAAAGAGGGACTATTTTGGCAACCTGTCTTTTTCCTCCTGGAAAGAATGCGTGTAGATGGTGATGGTGATGACCGCTAGATTCTGGTGCTATTTTCCAGTACCATTTCTCTCCACACATTGTTGGCCGCAGTCACAACTATGCGGTGGCCACTTTAGCTGATGCTACTACCAACTGGTGAATCACATATGTGCACACGATTATAGCAGGCGTATCGCGCAATATATGGTTGCAATTGCGTGGGCCAATTAATCAGGCAACCGTGATTAAATCGGATTATTTGTTACATAGCGCATATCGCGATTGTGGTAAGACATCAAAAGGAACGTGCATGCTTGTTGGCTCGCATTGCTGCATGAGCTGGCCGAACAAAAAAGTGTCTTTTGATAGGTGTCGCACAGACTCCATGTGCTATGCGAGTGTACGGGCGAGAATAATACATGAAACCTGTTTAGCCACTGATTGAGAAGGGGAGGAGCTGTGAGAATCGTGAATTCGGGCACAACCGATTGTAGGGTGCATTCGCAGATGTCGATCGTATGCTGGGCTGCTACAACCCATTGCGTGCAGCGGTTTAGCTCCAGACGCCATTCACGGTTTGCACTACACAATGCACACTCAAGCAATTGATACTAGCGGCTCGGCATATCCTGTTCAAATGCTACGCTTTTGCAAAGAAGCCGAAATAACTCTTTATTATCAAGCTTCTCATGCCTCACTCTGTTTCCTCGCCACATCTTTCCAAGCAATACATTCTTTTTCGCTTGAAAGCATTCCCTCCCCACCAGCCACATGCTACACACGACAAGAGATGACACCGTTCTAGTCTCACACCAGTCCAGGTATTTTCTTTCTTGATTCGCGATGCAGCCGGCATCCTTTCTGCCACACATGCCACTGTCCAAGCACACCGATGATCGATCGGATTTCCCTGCACCTCTAGTCGAGCCGCTCTTTGTAGTGCTGGTGTGACAATAATGGTCAGTACTAAGGCAATACCGGTATGGGGTGTCGCAGCGTTTCCAGTTGAATTTTTTTGGTCGACTTTCACAGTGCGCAAATCTCCTATGCGCAAGAACAGGGCTCGAGAAGCGCAATACTGAATCCCTGGCTTGCCAATCATCCATTATCAGTTATTACTTTGGAGCACACTGTTAATCAAACTGCGCCCTATAATATACACACGCAGCCGACGTAAATGCACAATATGTTGCGTGTGCCAGGATGCTTGATTGCAAAGAAACCCCGGTCTCTTCAAGCGTTTGGGAATGTATAAAAGCCAACTTGTCTTCGCCTCGTTTCACAAATATTGACACCAGCATCTTTAGACCCATTTCAACAAAACCATTTATTCTACTAGTACTTTTTCAGACTATTTTCTGCCAATGTCTAGCTACACAGATTTGTCTTTTCACATCCATCCACAGCCAGAACTATCTTCGGCCATCGATCCACGCATTACATACACCGAACAGCACGGCCCACCTTGCATACCCGTTTCTGTACATAACGCTATCGGCGCCCTTAACTACGCCGATGAGCACTCTTTCACGGAGCGCCTCTCACAACTACTTGGCACATGCATGCCGCAATTCATACCAGGGATTGAGCAGGTCACGCTGCCGAATTCCGCAATAAGCCATTCGCCGACATCAACCATATCTGACAGCTCTGACACATATGCGTATCAAGATCCGCCATATTTATCTCTTTTAAACCCTGCTGATTTGTCACTAGCTTCTCCTACCACGCCGTCGATGCTGAGTGTGGCAAGCCAATATGATGATAGTCAGATATTCAGCTCGTACTCAACCGTCAGGAATTCTTTTCGCAGGCGGCGAGATGCTGTGTTTGTTGCGCGCGAGTACTTTGAGGCCATGATAGCAGCTCGATCCACACATAGTCCCGAGGATATAGCAAATTGCGGCCTACCTGGGCACGCTCTATCTGACGCTAGTATTACCGCATTTGACGCAAACTCCCTGACAATGGAGGTCACTAACGCGTATCATGACGACGAGAAAGAGAACTACCCCAAAGGCTATGGCAGCGAGATTAACACCATACTCTACGGCTGGCTCCTGAAGCACACAAACAACCCATATCCCTCGTTAAACGACAAGAAGATTTTGATGCAGAAAACGGGACTGACCAAGATGCAGCTCAAGAACTGGTTCTGCAATATGCGCCGGCGGAAGCTCAAAGACACAATTCGTCGTACAAAGAAACGTTCAAAGTTTTAAATATAATGAAAGCGTTGCATTATTGACAATTAATATATAATAAATATACGCTGAAATGCATGTAGTCCATCACTACATAATGTTTGAAATCACAAGAAAATTAAAATAAAAATTAATGAAAATCAAAGCCGTAAATAAGGGTTCTGGCAGCAGCAAACCCGAAATTTAAATTCAAGCAAACTTTGAAACATCCGTAGCTATTGCCATACGCATAAATTATTAACAGACGTTTTAAATACTAACAAAGCTATTTTGTACATTTTTTATCAAGAACATTAACCACATTTTACATCCGTCAAGTAGCTCCAATAAATGTTACAAATATTTCTCGTAGAATAGGGCAAATCAATATATTTATATTTGTTGTTTAAAAGTGTTACCGTCTTAGAATCTACACAAATGACAATATGGCTTTTGCGAGCATCTGCAAGACATGTAAATCCAAACATAGATTGTGCAAATGCAATTATACTGCACAATCCGTAACTAAAAGTTGAATAAACTACAAGCACGTGCTTATAAAACAGTGCCCGCTGCAATATATTTACTGAATGGTGTTGGAATGGCATTAAGCATTGTAAAAAAGCAATAGAATATAATCATCAAATAACGAAAATAAGTGAAAAACAACAAATATTATGTATACAAATATGATTTTAACCGCTTTTGCAATATACAGTTTACTGTACTGGCTTTATATTAAATATTGTTAAAAATAAATTTTATCATGATTGTTGGCTTAGCATTGACACATATTTATTTACATTTCATATATTATTACAATTTCCATTTCTTTACTCGGATCCTTTTTTGTTTTACTTGACAATTACCAACATTAGAGACTACACTTTTTTTCCCTAATAATGCGACATTTTACTTAATTGTTTCAAACGGTTTACTAGAGTTGTCATCATCTGTATCGGTTTATATATATTATTATTCTCCTGTACACATAAATATACAATAGAAGTTAATGTAATTAGAAGTAAGACAGTGCTACCATATTAGCTACATTGTCAAGCTATACATGTCATTACAGTGTAAAGACTAATTCTGAATGTGTATTCATAACTTTTTTTGAATGTTTGGCGAGATTTGTGGTTATTGCATTGTAGTACATGCCATTTCCATCATTGAGATAATTACCAGTGTTTTATTCCGTACATTTTGATAGACAATATTGTCATCTGATTCCGTCACAAGACACTATATTAGCCATCCCAATCGAACAATATTTCCAATGCTGCCATCTGTCATAAAAATGTCTAAACTATAGCTTGTGTGATTATTAAAGAAAACATGAATTGTGTGATTCCATCTAGTAGATGAGCAAATATCAACAAACTACATCTATAGTAAGGAAGGGCGGACTTGTAATTACAAGACTGATTGAGGAATAGTTGTAAAAGAAATAAAATATGCTTGTTGCACTGCTTGATCATCACTGTTATGACGGCTTAATACAAAGATGGGATGCCAGAAAAACATAAAAAGTCAAATTAAACTAATGTTATAAAATAATTAAGGCTACAACAATACGAACAATACATAATCTGCACATGTAGTTCTCTGACTACTAATATTTTTCTTTTAAGAAAATTCAAAACTTTGAGCATCCCGGGGTTTTTTTAAATTATTGTGCTTATTGAGCTTGCTATGCAGTTGTATTAAAGTCAGATGTAATGTTAGGAATGACATTTGTATATGCATGAGAATCAGCAGAAGTGTCACAGTAATATATATCAGTAGAATGATTAATTTACGAGTAAACATTATCTGCTACAGCATGAAAGAGCCTATTCCATTCTCAAGTTTCAGCTTAAGTTGCACTTCATATTAGGATTGATGTAATACTAGTTGTGATATTTTGCATATAGGAGGTCATCTAATACCTTGTAATCTGCGAGCATTTGCCTAGTTGCTACTTATTCAAATAATCTTGGCACATTGCTACAGATATAATATATTTATTTTGTTTTATTATCCCATTTACTACCAATAATATAATATATTCTTTGCATATTTATTTGGCCTATGAAACTGGGTCCCCCTGCAGTCAAGTAGCCGTATTTAGACCAAGAGGGTGGAGCAGAGCTATACTCAAGAAATACAGTTAGACCTAGAGAAGAGCTACACAAACGGAATTAATCAAGTATAGAAGAGGGCTGAGGAAACACAAGAAGGCAATCTCCAAGCAGGTCCCCTCCTGCACACTCAGAATATACCAGTTAGCATCATGGTGTAAATATAAAAGCCCCTAATCTCTGAATGGCTGAAGGTGTGTCAACTGGCCAGATGATTTGGTATGACCTCCATAGTGAGTATAAGCTTGCAATCTGTTCTATATACCTGCATGCTATAAGCACTAGATCTGATTGCTAGACCATGGTTGGTCGATTTGCTTACTTCAATATCAACGTTTCCACATATTTATAGTTGACACCTACATATATTTTCCCACTGCCTCCGTAAATGTTTTAACTCTGTGTAATTATTAAATAAAAAGATTGAGTTGGTTTATAAGCACACAATTTAACATATTGATTATTTTGGTTGCTGATAAAATTAAATATGATATAAATGAAGCCCCTTTACATATTACACAGATAATCTTGAATAAAATGACCTTAGCCTCAATCTGTTAGAATTAGCATATTGTGCCATATGTCATTATTTATGATTTGTCTTACTACAATTCCATTATCCTTTA
Source organism: Coemansia erecta (assembly GCA_027574685.1). NCBI lineage: Eukaryota > Fungi > Kickxellomycota > Kickxellomycetes > Kickxellales > Kickxellaceae > Coemansia > Coemansia erecta. The sequence goes on along the minus strand of JANBOJ010000348.1, from coordinate 1,165 downwards.
AATTGCTTTGTTCTGCTGGTCTTTATTCCTAATTAATTGTCAGTATAAATCCTTAGCTTTTATAACTCATATATGCCAATACAAACAAAGAAGACATTGATGTTGCCTTGAAACTCATGTTCACAATTAGAAGCATAGTTTGAAACGCCATTATCATGGCTATTACAGTCTGCTATCTTTGTTAAATTGTACCAAAGTAAGTAATCAGCAATTAGTGGAGACTTTCAAAACTTTATCAGACAACATAGGAAGTTGACAAATAATAACTTCAGATACAGATAAACAACTGCGAAAGAGGTTTTCATCCTTAAGCTCAATTGTCAATGGCTCAATGAGTTTAATAGAAACTGAGTGCATTGACACATTTGAGAACAAGCAATTCACCTCCAACCAAATCATGGAAGTTGCTTAATATGCAAATACTTTAAGCCAACTTTATGATGTCAAGAAATTTGTACAGATACACAAATTACAACATCACTCCCTGAATCAAACTCACTTCATACCAATGGATTCACGGTGTTTGGTGAACTTGTCAAATGGTAGCTGTTTGGTCAGGAAGTCAGCCGGCTGCTCATGGGTGTTGATGTACTTGAGGTCACAAGCTCCAACTTCAAATGCATAGTGGGGCAGCTTCAGAGTTGACTTGTAGTGCTTGTTAGCCTCAGTCACAGCCCCAGTACGCATGTTGGAGATGGTTCCCTCATTGTCACAGTACAGGACTGGCTTGTTGAGATCCACTCTAAGCTCAGTCAGGAGGTCTTTCAGCCAGATGAGCTCTTTAACCCCAGCAGTCAGTGCAACTGCCTCAGCCTCATTAGTCGACTGAGGTGGGGAGCCCAGGGGCCTCTTGGTAGACTTCCAAGTGACAGCACCACCATTGAGCACAAACACATAGCCCAGAGTCATAGCCTCCTTGGAGAACAGCCCAAAGGATGCATCAGTATAGCCATCCAGAGTGATACCATCACCCTTCTTGTAGTGGATGCTAAGCTCTGCAGTCCCCTTGAGGTATCTCAGTACTCTCTTGGCAGCAGCCATATGCTTGGTGCTAGGATCCTGGTTGAAGGATGCCAAGGAGGAGGTGATCAGGGCTATGTCCGGCCTGGACACCAAGGCAAGGTACTGGAGAGAGCCAACTAGTGATCTGTACTCAGTGGGATCA
>JANBOJ010000347.1:0-14956 GCA_027574685.1 Coemansia erecta | reverse complement strand
GAGAACGTGTCGTTTAATGTGGCCGCCGCTGTGCCCCTGGCCGGGCTCACCGCGCTGCAGGCGCTCGAGCGCCTGGAAGTCTGCGAGGATACCCGCGTTTTCGTGAGCGCCGGCATGGGCGGCGTTGGTATGTTTGGCGTGGCGCTGGCGCGCCACCACTTTAAGGCAAAGGAGGTCATTACGACGGTGTCGACGGGCAAGGTTGAGCGGGCGAGGGAGATGGGCGCGACGCGTGTGGTCGACTACACGAAGGAGAACTACGCCGAGGTGCTGGAGGACGCGGCCGACGTGATGCTGGACACGACGGGCGACACCGAGTCGTGCCGCGTGGTCCGGCCCAATTCGAAGGTGGTCTCGGTGGCCATGATGCCGGACAGCGGCGGGCTCGAGTACTTCCGCAAGGACCAGCCGCCGCTGTCGCTGCTGGGCAGGGCAAAGTTCGCCGTGCTCAAGAAGGTGGTGGGCACGGCCAGCTGGTTCCTGACCAGGGGGTTCAGGGCCAAGGGCATCGCCTACGAGTACCTGGTCATGGAGCCCAGTGGCAGGCAGCTCGAGGAGGTGTTCAACCCGCTGCTCGAGAAGGAGGTCGTCAAGCCCGTCATTGCCAATGTCCACGCGTTCACCAACCAGGGCGTCCAGGACGCGTTCAGAGAGTCGCGCGACGGCCACGCGACCGGCAAGATCATCGTGTGCGTCAAGGGCTGACCTTTTTCTGTATGGCTCTGCCTGGTTGACGGTTCTCGGCACTTTAGCTCTCCCCCCATATTTCTTATAGTCTAGCGCATTTCAAAGAGTCAAGGGTTGCAACGTGGCATAGAGTGACATTAGTTTAGATCCTACAAAGGCACGCTTTATTTAACATATTTACACTGGATGGAGCTTGTCCGCTGGCAGTACCGCAACCCGTACCACGACCGGTCCAAGGACGCCACGCGGCAGTTTGTTTTTGGCCCGCACGTGCTGACCATCAGCCAGCAGCCGACGCAGGCCATCACCCTGCACGCCAACACGGGCTACCTGGTGTGGGACGGCGCCTACCTCCTGTCGCAGTACATCTACAACCACCTGTCGCTGGAGGGCAAGACGTGCGTCGAGCTGGGGGCCGGCAGCGGCCTAGTGTCGATAGTCGCCTGGCTCAAGCAAGCCACCGCCGTGGCTACCGACCTCTGCCAATACATGGACCATGCGCGGCGCAACATCCAGGCCAATGGCGCACAGGTGGGCGTGCAGGAGGTGGTCTGGGGCGAGCCCCTGCCAGGCGAGCTGGCTGGCAAGGCCGACGTGGTGTTTGGGTCGGAGATCCTGTACCTCGAGGCGCTGCACGGCGCCCTGCTGCGCTCCCTGAAGGGGCTTATGCGCGCGCACGCACGGGCGTACCTCGTCTACAAGGACCGCGGCCGAGGCGAACACAGGTTCCGCGAGCGCGCGCTGCACGCTGGGTTCCGCCTGAGGGAGATTCCGCTGGACTCGGAGTTTGACTCTGAGCCCTACCACCTCCTGGTTCTCACCTTGGCACTGGATAATTGATTTATTTGTAATTGGTGGGTGGGGTGGGGGTGTGTAGCCCAGTCCATACTCTGCACAACCCACCTTTTTATTCTGTTACCTCCCCCAAGGGAGAGATAAGCAGAGCGGTGGATAAGCGCCTCGCATCCGTCTTCCGATACAAGCAGTCCTGCAAAACGCAGGGTCCGCAATCGGGAGCATGGGACGCGAGGGCCAAAGGCAACGGGAGAGCCTTTTGTTGACGCAAGAGTAGGAGGGCCTCTTTTTTCCTCTTCAGAAAAGAAAAAAAAAGTTGTTCTTGCTCGCGAATGACTCATTTTAAGACAATTAGACAGCCTGGTAGGGCTGCTTTGCTCACCATTGCTCCGCAAAACTCTATGGCCGGGGACAGTTCCTGGATAGAACAGCGACGGCACACGGAGAGTAACGGAGGCGTAAACAATGTCGAAAGATCCAAGGCACGAGCGTAATAATTAAAAGAAAAGAAGAAAAGGGCGCGGCGGCCGGTTCCAGGTCCTCACAATTTATACCGAAAATTTTTTGATCTCCTCTGTCAGTGATCCGTCGTCAAAATCACCCCGGCCAAAGATCATCTGATCTGGGTCTGCACGCGCACAAGGCGACGCGGAAGATGTAGGAGGATGAGGATGAGGACGAGGAGGATAAGCGGAGTGGAAGAAGACCTCTTTTTTCTCTTGAATTGACCGCTGTGTTTAAGCCCCCCATACATACATACATATATGCTTGCATTCAGCCAATGTCGCGACACCAGGACAACAGCCGACACGGGGCACAGCCGGCGGGCGACGCCGAGCTGGCCGAGCTGGCCGAGCTGGCGGACCAGCAGCTGCAGCTGAGCGCCGACTCCTACGACAGCGACCAGTGGCTCGACATCGGCCCGCTCCTTGCGCAGGCCGTCGACGAGCTGGCCGTCGGCGAGCTGCTGAGGCCGGCCAGCCTGACGTACTACGACATGCTGACGTCGGTCGAGGTGATGGAGCCGCGGCTGGACATGGGCATGCTGAGCGCCTGCGACCTGCGCGAGATCGCCAAGTGGGACGTGGAGCGGGAGCTGAGCCTGCGCCAGACGCTGTGGGTGGTCGAGGAGCTGTTCCGCTGCGAGATCACCTGGCACAGCTCGGCGTCGCTGCTGCAGACCATGTACATGTGCAACTACTTCACCGTCGACGACGTGCCTGCGGCTGCCGTGGCGGGCGAAGGCTGCGGGCCGCGCGACCGCGTGCTGTTCCCGCTGGTGGTCGCCCTGGCGCACTGCTGCCGAGCCGTGTGGATCGAGTATCTGCGCGAGAACCTGTTCAGTGAGGAGGACGTGCACTTTGGCTCGCAGCCTGTCGAGTTCTTTGGCCACATTGCGCGCGAGGATGTCGTGCGGATGCTCGCCAGTGCCAGGGCGTATCTGGAGGACGTGCTGGCCGCAGATGGCGACATAGAGGAGAGGGCGGCGGCCAAGGCGCTGCTGGGCCACATTGAGCTGCGGAGCCGGTGGCTGCGCGTGCTGGCCGACCTGTCGCTCGAGTACCTGGCCGAGGACCCGGGCGCGCTCGACAGGGGCATGGCCGAGCTGGCCGGGCTGCAGCAATGCCACAGGGCATTCGCGGCGCTGGAGCTCGATCCGGAGCTGCCCGCCCCGGTGCCCGGATGCTTCGACCCCAAGTGCATGCGCAAGTACCCGTCGATGGCACCGATCAAGCCGCGGCCGCTGCTGTCACGTGCGCAGTCGCACGCGGCGTTCTCCGGCATGCTGGACGATCTCGCCCTGGTGCGCCATCTGCTGCAGGCCACGGCCGTTGAGTCGCTGGTCAACTTCCTGGGCAGCTTCTCGCGGCGGCAGCCCACGCCGCTGCCGTTCGTGCGGTCGCTGGTGGCGTCGGTGCTGTCGAGCAACGGGCTTGTGCTGCTGCGCGAGCCGCTGGTGGCGTTCGTGCAGCGGGCGATTGCCGAGACCAGCGGGCGGTACGTGTGGCACGTGATCGAGGGCATCGAGGACAGCGCAGCGGTGATGCAGGCGCTGCGGCGCGGCGCCGTGGGCTCGCCCGTGCTGCTGGACGACGCGCATGCGGCGCGCGCGCGCGTGGACGCGTTCAGCCAGGAGGCGGCGCGGCACCTGGTCGACTGGTTCCGCACGATGTGCCAGAACGCGCCGCGGCAGCGACGCATCGGCGTCAAGTACCTGGCCAGCTGGGACGCGCTGCAGGGCGACGCCGAGGAGCTCGACACGTGGCTGTACCTGGCGCTGGCGGCGAAGCGCGGCGCCGAGGCCGAGCAGGAGGCCAACGACCCGTCGTGCAACCCGTTCTGGTTCAGCTCGTGGGTGTACCACGTCAAGCTGGCGCTCATCGAGGGCGCACTGCTGGGCGGCGTGCGCATGGGCGTGTACCTGGACTACGAGCTGCCGCAGGTGTACGGGTACGCGGCGCAGGTGTTCCAGGCGCACCACGACCACCTGGACCGCATGGCGGCGATGACTGCGGCGCGCAGGGGCCAGAACCCTGCGCTGCGCGCAGCCGCAGGGTCGCCTGGAGGAGACGACGGCGATGACGACGCGTGCCTGGCGCGCGTCGGCCGCTGGCTGCGCCTGGTCGAGGCGCAGAACTACCTGGCGACGGCGCTGTGGCTCGTGTCGCACGCGTGCGAGCGCCTGGGCCTGGTGCGCGCGCCCTGGTGGCCGCGGCGCGGCAGCGCGGGGCTGTCGGCCGGGGGCGCCCTGGCTGCGTGGCTGGCGCAGGAGGCGGACGAGGCCCGGGCGACGCGCTACGCCCTGCGGTTCCGCGCGTTCTCGCGGCTCAACTCGCCGACGCCGCTGACGTACGCCGGGTGGGCCACCACGCTGGCGCAGCTGGACGAGAGCCTCCTGGCCGACCTGTTCACGCACGCGGCGCGTCTCCTGGCCAAGGCTCGCGACGTGCTGGACCGCGCGGGCCGCGAGCCCGCCGTGGCCGGCTGGGACGAGGTCTGCCAGGGCGCCAGGTACGCCGTGGTTGTCAACTCGGTGGCCCTGGCCAAGCTGCAGGCCGCCGGCGTGTGCCGGAGCGCCGCGGCGCTGGTGCCCGGGTCGCAGGCCGCCGCCTACCGCCGCCTGCTGGTCGAGGGCTGCGCCAACGCGGAGGAGCCCGAGCGGAGTGCCGAGCAGCCGGTGAGCAAGGCGAAGGCGAAGCGCGATCGCAAGCGGCGCAGGCAGGAGCAGGACCTGGCGCTGGCTGCCAAGGAGTGGCAGGCGGCTGCAGATGCCCTGCGCATCGACGCGTCGTCGAGGTGCTGCGAGACCGGCGGCCACGTCGTTGCCTGGAGCCAGTTCTCGTTCGAGAAGAAGAAGAAGGAGTAGCGAATGCGCCAGTAGAATACGTGGTCGTGAAATAAAATGCACAGTTACAGCACACATGGCGGGCCGGCCTTTAAGGCCGCCGCAGGTAGCATTGAGCAAATGCTACAGGCTACGGACACATGCAGCCCCGCTGCTAGCGTTTACCGACGGCGATGGCTGGTGCGTATCGCAAGCCAGATCAGCTACTAATTTCAGCATTGCACACGGCGTTTCTATTACCAGCGAACAGCAGCTTTATTGGATAGGGCCTCTATGCGCAGGCTACTCCGGGCGCGCGGTGGCGGCGGCAAGGATCTCGGCGGCAATCGGAGCCGGGCGCTGGATCGCATCGAGGATGGCGCCGGCGCCCTTCGCGCGCATCGCCGCAGCCACGTCGGCGCCAAGCCTGTGCGCGCGCGCGTCCTCGAGCGCCAGCCTATCCTCGTCGGCGTCGTTCTCGTCGACGACGGCCAGCTCGCCCTCAGCGCGCACCTCGCTCGAGCCGTCCGGCGCAGCCACCACGGCGCACAGCCTCAGCGCCCGGCCGCCCTGCGTCCACTCCGTGGTGACGCCAATGGGCACGGAGCACCCGCCCTCGAGCCTGCGCATCAGCTCGCGCTCAGCCAGGCACGCGAGCCGCGACTCGCGGTGATTAAGGCAGCCCTCGAGCAAGCCGACAGTGCGCGCGTCGTCGCTGCGCACCTCGACGCCCAGGGCGCCCTGGCCCACGGCGTGCATCACGTTTTCCAGCGCATGCGCTATGCGGTGGCCCAGGCCCTGGCGCTGCATGCCGGCCACGGCCAGGATGAGCGCAGCGAATGGCGAGCCGTCGGCGTCCAGCTTGGCCAGCCGCGTCGTCAGGTTGCCGCGGATGTCGCGGAACTCCAGCCACGGGTACAGCCGCCGCAGCTGCGCCACGCGCCGCACGCTGCCGGTCCCGACAATGCTGCCCGGCGGCAGCTCGTCGATGCGCCTGCCCTGGTGCGCCGCGTGCATGATCACGGCGTCGCGCGGGTCCTCGCGCTGCGTAATCGCCAGCAGCCGCATGTTGGCCGGCAGCTGCGTCGGCATGTCCTTCAGCGAGTGCACGATGACGTCGATGTGCTGCGCCGCCAGCGCCGTCTCCAGCTCCTTGGTGAACAGGCCCTTGTCGCCGAACTTGGTCATCGCCACGTCCTGGATCTTGTCGCCGATGGTCTTCATCGTCAGCGTCTCGACGGACAGCCCCGGGTGCGCCTGCTGGATCTGCGCGATGACAAGCGCGGTCTGCACCAGCGCCAGCGTCGAGTCGCGCGTGCCGACGCGCAGAAGCGGCCGGTTCGACGATGCTGAGGCGGGTGTGGTGGGCATCGTAGCGGGGGTCTGATTATAGTAATGCGGATATGAGTGTGGCGGGGAAAAGTGGAAAGAGAGGAGAAGCGTGTGTGTTTATCTTTTGTCAGAATTAATCTTCTGACGGCGGCATTGGTGGTGGTGGGGGAAAATCCAGGGTCTGATCAGCGCCAATTCCTGGATCAGATCACGCCAGTCACGTGTGGGAAGGAGGTGGTGTCAAAAGCCAAACAATGGCTGGTTGCATGGAAGAGTGCCCGTCGTGTTGTTTTTTTCTCTCTTTGTAAAATCTATGGATGTCTCAAACACAGCGACATTTGGGCGGCGCACCGCGGGGAGGAATGGCGATATCATGCGCGAGCTCCGGGCACAGCTAGCGGCCGAGCCGGACAATACCAGCAGCAGCAACACAGCAACGCCAGACCCAGACCCCGAGCCGCGGCAAGAACAGCAGCAGCAGCAGCAGCTACAGCAGCAGCAACAGCAACAGCAGAAGGCAGACGAGGACGACGAGGCGTCGTCAGACGAGTCCTCAGACGTCGAGGACATCGACCGCGGCACGGCCATAATCACAGTGTACAACCTGCTGAGCAACCTGGGCGACCTGAACCAGAGCAACCGGTGGGTAGCCGAGGGCCTGGCGCAAAAGTTCAGCTCGTTGCAGGTGCAGGTCGACCGCACCGAGAGCCTCGTGTCCGAGGGCGGGTCGCTACGACGCACACCGCACGACCCGCCATCTCCACACAGCGCCAGCGCCAACAGCGGTAACAGCAACAGTGGCAGCGGCGCGCGCAGCATATCGACCTTCTCCGAGTCGACGTTCCACACGCCGCCGGTCTCTGCCGGCGTAGTGTCGGCGGACGCCGGGGTGCAGACGGACATTGACGGGCGCAGTGTGGCGGAGGCCGAGGAGCGGGCGCGGCGGCTGGACGAGGAGAATCGCGTGCTGAAGAGCGACATCGTCGTGCTGGTCGAGTCGCTGAGGGAGCAGCAGACTATGGCCAGGGACTACGAGGCCACGCTGGCCAGGGCTCTGGTGGCCCTGCGGTCGGCCGCCTTTGAGCGCCACGTCGAGATCGCAGAGGTGCAGAACCGCTACCGCGAGCTGCTTGCGTCCGAGAAGACGCTGAACGACCGGTTAGAGTGCGAGAACTCGGAGCTGCGCGGCACGCTGGGCAAGGCGTCGGACGCCATGCGGACAGCGCTGGAAACCGGCGTAGCAGACGACCCTCCGGTGTGAACTATATAACAAAAAATAAAAAAAGACTGTGCTATAATTGAAAACTAAATAAAAAACTTTCTAATCTTGCTTGAACCCTGGCTGCTGGTGGATCGGGACGTTGGCAATGACGTCGGGCACGTAGCGCGTGCCGTTGTACACGCTCTTGCCGGCCTCCCACCCGGGCACGTCCTTCATGATGACGCGCTCTCTCTCGAGCGCCGCGCACTTGCGGCGGTACTCGTCGCGGTCGGCCTCGGCAATCAGCAGGGGCGTCAGGTGGATGCGCGACCAGATCTTCTCGCGCTCGAGCTCGCGCCGCTCGTCCAGACCCAGGTACAGCCGGTACCAGCCGTAGCCCATGACGCCGCCCAGGATTCCGAACATTGCTATGCCGCTCGGTCCGCGCTTGGGCAACCGGCGCTCGTAGCGGATTGACGAGAACCCGCCCTTGGGCGGCATGTCCTGCGACGGGGGTGCTGCTGTGTTGCTCATTTTTGGTGGAAGGAAAGAGTGTGTGGCGATTTGAATTGAAGTTGATGCGACAAGAGCTTGCAAGGGCTAGCATTGCTGCGAATTCGACACATCGATATCAGTGGATCAAATAGCATCGGTAATCAGCGGATCAGATCACGCATGTGATATTTGCTACTTTTGGATTTTGATCTGGGCCGAAGCAAACGCAGTAGTTGCCGGCGTGCAAACGTTGTCTCTGGTGCTGTGGTGGTTGCAGCGGCTTGGCCACTGGCGTCGCCCGGTGGGAAAACAGACACGAGGCGCCTGTTGTGATTGCGGAAACACAGAGCGGGGATGAACAGGAATCGGAGACGCGCCGGCGATCGACGGCGTATCAGAGTGTCGATCGGCCAAAGGAAAGACAACAAAGAATTAAACCTTTTGCTGGACCGACCCCACACACCCGCACCCCCAAAGTTGACATCGAAACATAAAAAAAAGGCGGCAACGCACAAACGCGCAACCGTTTCTGCGATTACGCACATGCATACATGCGGGCGACAGAAGCAGCCCCTGGTGCCTTGCAATCTTTGGAGGTTCTTGGATGTTGTTATTGTTGTTGTTGTTGGTTTGTTGTGTTGGTCGGTTGCGCGAACGGCAAATGGGAACGCGGCAAAGGGGAGGAAGCACGGCAAGGGCATCCCTTGCGTCAGAGACCGTTTGTCGGGTCTTGTGTTGTTTTGGGCGCGGTTGGATGCGGGCAACGCGATCTGCAGCGCGTCTGCATGCAGCTATCGATGGTCTGGCCTCTTATTTCGATAGTGGGGGAAAGAAAGGAGCAAAAAGACCACCGATACGTGGTCCGCGATTTGCGCACAAAAGTTTACGAACACAATATGCCAGATTAAGATTGTGAACGTGAATGTCAAAGAGAGAGAGAGAGAAAAAATAGGGAGCGGGAGCAGGGGTGGCGCTTCAAACACACGCACACAAGCCCGAAAAAATAAAGTGAAAGAAAAAATCCTGTCTAAAACAGGCAATAGTAATAGGCGGGCCGACTCTTTATTTTTGTTTTCTTGCTGGCAGGAAGCCCTGGTACAAAACGATTTCACGATGGGCCGTTGTTTGGACAAATGAAATAATACAAATGCGCAATTGAGCGTGTTTGTGCTCTTTGTTTGGCCTTGAGGGCTGTGCTGAGGAAATTGCACGCAAGGCAGCGCGTTCTGCATGTGTGCGTGACTGTATGCGTATATGTTTATCGCAGAGAATAGACAGGATATCCCAATTGTAAAATGGTCATATTTATGCGTGTATGGAGTGTGGATTCAATGAAGGAGACACACACACATTGGTATACATTGGAGCGATCAGGAGGAGGATGGATGATGTAACGGCTTGTGCCGGCACTGGGATTGGAATTGCACCCGAGAATCGAGTGGGAGGAAAAAACAGGGCGTGGAAGGAGGAGACAAGAAACTCGGTACTGGATTATTTTCAAGTGTTTTTTCTTGTACGTAAAAATGAATGCAATATCGAACAAAATAATAATGGTGAAAATTAGCTGTATCAGCGATTGTCGCTCGCTGTAGATGCTAGGAGGAGGATGGACACGGTCTGTGGAAAAAAAAAGAGCGAATAAAAAAATTGTAGGGACGCTGCTAGAGAGGAAAATTTGGGCAAATTGTATTGTCTGTGTCAAACAAGAGTCTGTCCTAAAATTTTATTCCCTCTTTGTGGGGCGGAGAAGATGCGACAGAGCAAGTAAGTGAGTGAGTGAGAGCCAGGCAAGCAAGCAAGCAAGCAAGCAAGCGAGAGTCAAATATTCAATTTGGGCCCATCCCCTCTTCCCCCAAAAACCGCTTCATGTCTTTTTTTCTCTCTCACTTTTACTTTTTTTATATTTTACTTTTTTTTTTTTTCCAGCTCGCTCTTCTTTTTTATATTCCTTTTTTTTACCTGCACCTTTTTATTCCATCCCGCGCATACGGTGTGGTGTAGTTTAGCTCGCGCGTGGGTAGCATTCATTGACTGCTGATTTATTGCATTAGCAGCAACGGCAGCGACAGACAGCAGCAGCAGCATCAATTTCCGATATTTTGTATTCGATTGTTAAGCGTACTTTTGGTTTCGAACCTTTTTTGTATTGTATTTATATTCTGCACGTTTACTTTGACGCAGCGCCGCTATATTTCGCATTCTTTCCTTTTACAAAACAACCAAAAACCCCTTTCTTCTGCGCTGAGAGGGAGGGCTGTCGATGCAAATAAGGTTTCACAGACAGCAAAATCATATATGGGCTCTGTCGACGTGCTGCTAAAGCAAGACGGCGGCAGTATTTGGGAGGCAGGCGATGGGGCACAGCGGCAGGCATCGACGGTGCCGCGCAACTTTCACCAATCGACGCTAGTGCGGCGGCGACTGGACGAGCTCGCACGGTTGCAGGTCGGCGGGCCAAGCGACACATCACCACAGCAGCAGCAGCAGAATCAGCAGCGTCAGCCAAGGCATCCCGGACGGGTAACGTGGGCGGCGCCAGGGCTGCTGGGCAACATGCGCATGTCAATGCCCGTGGACATCGAGGAGCTCATCAGCATCACAGCGGCGCAGGACGGCATGGCGATGGGCAGCGAGGACAGCATGCTGCAGATGCTGCTCAGCAGGCTGCCCGAGCCGCCGGCCACGGCGCCGGGCATGGGGTCGCTGAGCGAGCTGGCTGATTCGCTGCCCCCGCCGCCTGTGTCGCCGCCGGTGTCGCCGAGGCGTGCAGAGCTGCCGACAAGCCCGTTCAGCCAGAGCTTTGCGCCCAGGATGGCTGAGGGCCCGCGCATCAGCCAGCTGACGCAGGTGTGGCCGGTACACACGGAGACGGAAGAGGAAAAGACGGAAATGGAGATGGAGGCGGATGTGGAGGTGGTCATGCTGGAGACACCGGCGCCATCACGCAGAAACACAGACGAGGTGGCTGAGCAGCAGCAGCAGCGGCTGCAAGGTAATGTTCAAACTGACCAACCAAACCTGGGACATCCCTGGCCAAAGCATGTTTCACGAGAGCTTGTACTAATGATCCATTATTGTTTTCTATTGTCTATGTGTGTTTTTCCAGTAGACTCGTGTTCCAGACTGTCGGATCGAGGCGACGACGTGCCAGTATTCCGCGTGGACGTGTACGCAATGCTCTCCTCGGGGCTTCTGGCGGGTGACGGGCCACGCGTGGTGGTCAGCGAGCTGAGCAGAGCCTCGGGCCAGGCGCGCGAGCTGACGGCAGAAGAGGTGCGTGGGTCATCGGCAGTGCAGGTGGCACTGAGCGGGTGTCCAGCGTGGGTGGCGGAGGCAGCGGTAAAAGCCGGTGCAGACACTGCAGGTCCCGAGGCGACCCTGATGCGCATGCCCTCGGTACGGAAGCAGGTTCGGCGGCGCTGGGAGCGGCCGACAGTGTCGTTCTGCGTCGGCGGCGTGCAGCGCCAGCGGACGGCCGACCGGCGAGTGCGTACGGTCGACGTGGCGGCAATGGCAGCAGCGCACACCCAGCGGCAGGCCGCAGGCTCGTGTGCGGCGTCGGACAGCAGCGCGCAGACGCTGAGCTCGCAGCAGTCTGACGGCGGGTCGCTGCGCTCGGTGTCGTCGGACGACACGGTGGCCGAGCCCCGCGCGTCGGCGCTGCCCAAAATCGACGAGGCTAGAGCCATGACCAAGATCAGCGGGATCAGGATGTCGCAGATCAAGGCGCCCCAGATCACCAGCCGCTCGCGGCTGCAGCAGCCCTCGCTGCTGCCCTCGCCGGTCGGCCGGCGGCGCAGCGAGATCGAGGCGCTGCTGACGCAGGCGGACGCGGTGCTGAACAACGGCGTGCAGCTGCGGCGCAGCGCGACGCTCGAGAGCCAGCGGCCCGAGCTGCGCGCCAGCACCACGTCGCTCGGCCCGCCGCCGGCGCCGCGCAGCCGCCTGCCACGTGCGTCGTTCCCGCTGGCGCTCGGCCGGCCGCCCAGCATGCTGCCGCTTCTGACCGGCGGCCCGCCGTCGCGCATCCGCTCGCCCACGCCGCTGGCGCCGGCGCTGGCGCGGCAGTCGCAGTCGCAGCCTCAGCCGCAGCCGCAGCCGCAGTCGCTGCGCCAGCCGAGTCTGCGGCACGTCGGATCGGTGGCCACGCTGCGGCGGCCCGGCGCCGACGGGCGCACGCCCAGCACGCAGACGCCGTCGGGCAGCATCCGGCGGCACACGACGGCCGAGCGTGCGGCTGCGGCTGGCGGGATGCGGCGGGCGGCGGTGCACAACGTGTTCAACCACGCGGCGTGCAGCGGCGGCGTGGACGAGGAGTTTTTGACGCTGCGGCCGGTGCACACGCCCGACATTGTGCCGCGCACGTTCGATCCCCGGCTGGTCGAGCGCGCGATGACGCCGATGCTCAAGACCAACGCCGGCATCCTGCACAGCAGCATTGCCGACATGCTGCGCGCCAGCGACGCGGCGCAGCTGAGCCGTGCGCAGCAGGCCGAGCACGTGTCGCCGCTGGCCAGTCCGCTGGGCAGCCCCTTGGCCAGCCCGCTGCTGTCGCCGGCGATGTCGCCCGTGATGTCACCGGTGATGTCGCCGGTGATGTCCTCGGTGATGTCGCCGCTCATGTCGCCGCAGCCTGCCGAGCCGCGCAGGAGCTTCAGCGGGCGCTTTAGCCGGCCGGGCTTCCTGTCGCGCAGCAGCAACAGCAGCAGCGGGAGCGGTGCCAGCAGCGTTGTCAAAGCCAAGGCCAAGGACGACCGGTCGTTTGCGTCGCTGCTGCCGCTGCCGCCGCTGCGGTCGGCCAAGAGCGCACGCATGGCGCAGCAGCACACGCCGTCGGCCATTCCGCTGCCGCCCAAGCAGCAGCAGCAGCCACCGCCGCCGCCGCCGCCGCCTGCGGCCCAGCAGGCCAAGTCGGGCCTCTCGGCCATGCGCAAGGCGCGGTCGCTGTGGACGCTACGCAGCTCGCTGGCCAAATGAGCCTGTGTAATATTTACATACATGCCAACATATACCGTTTTTTTGCTTTCTCTCTCGTGTACCAAAAAATACATAAAATACACTGGTTTACTCGACCGGGCACTCGAGCGCGCCGTTCTGGCGGCAGGCGCACAGCACGCCCCTGTGCGCCGCAGCCTCCCTGGCCTTGACGCACGCCTCGTGGTTGACGTACAGGACCACCTGCTTCGCGCTGCGTGTTGCGGCCGGCCTGTGTCTGCGCACAAGCTTCCTGCTCTCCTTGCCGCATTCCGTCGGCGCGCATCCGATCTGGTGCGTGTCCGGCAGGCAGAAGCAGCGGGTGCACGCTTTGGCGCCGTCTGTGTGGGCCTCTGTGCCCGGGTACTCGGTCGACAGCCACTCGGTGCGCCCGTTGTGGGCCATTTTGCACTGCAGGTAGCTCGTGTCGTGGATATCCTGGGCCGTCAGAATGCTGGGCACGCGCGTGAACCAGACGGGCGCGTCACCGGTGTTTGCCGGCAATGCGGCGAGGGCTGCGAGCGGCGCCAGCGATGTCAGGGCTGCGAGCATGGCGAGGAGCGTGGTGCGTGGTGGTAGCATTTGTAGCGAGGGAAATAAAAAAATTGGAATGTGGGATGTTGGCCGAGACGGGGTGTTTTTGCTTTGCTTGTCGCGGGTATGTGCGTATGTGTGTGGAGAAGGTAAAAAAAAAAACTCTCTGCTGCGATGTCCTTTCTTTCTTATATGCGCCCGGGTGTATGCTATTGAGTGTTACTTCTCATTCTCTTGCTCCGATATACGTGCCTCCCCCCGCTTCGCTTTGATCTATTTTTTTTTTCTACAGAGCGCCATCGACGTCTATATGTTCCTTTTCTTCCTGACGCTCAGCCACCAACCGGTCATCCGACGGTAAATAGAATAATCCAGCTTCTTTTTTCCAGCTCAGACGAGAGTTACTTTTCTATTTTTTTTTGCTCGCTTGGCGTAGTAACACGTCATTATTGACGCATCTCACCGTCTAAACCAACATCCTCTCTCCCTGACGTGGCGCCATTCACCGCCCACCATTTCCTTGCATCTCACAGCACCCAAGAGTTACTTACCCCAAAAACTGTAACCAACTTTACACCCACCCACCCACCACACATCCGGTCACGCACGCATTGCACCGGATCGTGGGGGCTTCGGGGCGGAGCCGAGGCATTGGCCACCATCTCCGAATATCCGAAAATTATCGCATTCACATGCCTAATTAATCTATGCTTTAAACTTTATGCTTTCTACTAGCAAGCACTCTTTCTTTCTCTTTTCCTCTCTCATCTCACCTTTTCATTTTCCTTCATTACACGTAGTAAACCATGACCGACTCGCCCAGAATAGTCTTCTACTTTGACACCGCCTCGTCCTTCAGCTACATCGGCTTCGAGTTTATGGAGCGCTACCGTGCGCTCTGGAACATCCCCGTCGACTACCGTCCCTTCGTGCTCACCGACGTCATGGCCAAGGCAAAGAACTCCTTCAGCCCCTACAAGCTACCCTACCTGTTCCAGGACATCCGCCGCACCTCCGCCATCACCCGCATTCCCTTCAGGGGCGTGCCCAAGAAATACCCATACGACTCGTCTGTCGCCCTGCGCACCTTACATCACATAAAGACCGTTCATTCGGATCTCCTCCCTGAGGCTATGCGTCGGCTGTGGAGGTTGGAGTATGTAGAGTGCAGAGCACCCGAGTCGCCGGAGGATGTCAAGGAGGCGCTGGCTGGCCTGGTCGACGGAGATGTCGTTGACAGGGCAATCTCCCTGCCTGAAACTCTCGACGCTGTGACGAAGAACACTGAGGATGTAAAGAACATCAAGGGCTTTGGCGCACCGACTATTCTCGCCTTCAAGCCCGGGCAGGCCAAGCCGCAGTTCTTCTTTGGCTCGGACCGTTTCGAGCATCTGGCAATCTACCTGGACAAGGAGTTCTTCCCGATGAAGCAGCTCTTTGCCTCTCCTAGCATCTAGACTACGTTGTATTGTAATTCGAATGGTAAATAGACTGGCTGGCTTTTACACTTCGGCCAGACTATGCCCAATAAAGTGATTTTCACCCGCGAAAAACGGATTCCCAATGAAAAATAACGATCTTGTGCGGGATAGGGGTGGAGAGCATGGCAGCAG
>JANBOJ010000346.1:0-15080 GCA_027574685.1 Coemansia erecta | reverse complement strand
CTCGTGGGGGATTTGCTGGCTGTAACATGCTGACAAGTTCTCCGCAGAGGGGGCTGTTCAAGGCTACTTGCTATCATTGGTAATGTCTGTCGAGTTCTTGCGCGCAAAACGGACGGCTAAGGATATTTCGAATCCATTCGAATCTAAATATCAGATTAACCGCCGCTAGGTTATTTGCCGTTGTTAACAGTGCTTAAATATATGTGTGGTTTTAATGGTTGCATACGTCTGCGATACCTTTTTGTCCACAAAATAAATTCGAGTTAAAGCTAAAATGCAGTGCACGCACAAGGCTAGAAGTTTGGTACCGAAGAGTCTAGAAATGAGCCAAGCCCGACAGCGTCATTTAATGGTTAAGAATAATGTTAAATGTATAACTCGCCACACTCCCATATATGCCCGACAAATAGTTCCGCCTTCATGGTTAGCCATGCAGAAAGCACTGCGGAAGTATGTTACCATATGTTGGAAATGACATTTAATTCAGACAATTATATCGAGTACGAGCTGGAGATTTCGCGCGCAGAGGCATCGCCTGTGCGGGTGCTGCAGGACGCAACCGGGGCAGCACGGTGTGGAGTTGGATCGACGGTCTGGGATGCAGGGCTGGTGATGGCCAAGTACCTGGACCACCAGGCGCAGTCAGGCGAGCTGGATCTAACTGGAAAGACAGTCCTCGAGCTAGGAGCCGGTACTGGGATCGTCGGCATAAGCCTGGCCAGGCTGCAGCCCAAGTGCACGGTCATTCTGACGGACAAGGCCGAACTAGTGCCCCTGCTCAAGCACAACGTTGGGATGAATACGTGCGAGAATGCAATCGCCGAGGCGCTCGACTGGTGCGACAGCGGCGAGCAGCAGCTGAGCGGACGGTGGTCGGAAGCCCGGCCGGATGTGATCCTGGTGTCGGACGGCATCTGGGCTAGCGAGCTGCACAAGCCGCTGGCTGACACGCTGTCACGGCTGGCGGGCGAGCACACGCGTGTGGTGATTGGCTACGAGACGCGCAAGTTTGACGAGGAGGCAAAGTTTGTGGCGCTGTGGAGCCAAGCGTTTCGGTTCCGCGACATCAAGCCGGGCGAGCAGCATCCGGTGATGCAGAGCGAGGACATTTATCTGTTCGAGGGCACAAAAAAAATAGGCAGATGAGGTGTGGGGGCGCATGTGGCGCTGATTGGCCTGATCTGCGCACACCAGCGAAGCGATGTCTGACTCATACTCTTGAAAAATTTATCTAGCGTACAAATAGATGACTGACTGGGTGGTGGTGGGTGCTTTGCTTCCTGGTGCATTGAACCGGCTTCTCCTTCTCTTTTCTCTACCTGTCCAAATTTTTTATTTAATCCTTGCTGCTGCTGCAAACAAATATACAATACCCGCTTTCAACAATGGCTGCTGATACTACTACTGCCGGGGCTGGCCGCCCGCTGGAGCTGGCGGAGGTCGAGCGCATCTCGATCCTCGGAGCCGAGAGCATCGTGTGCGGGTTCCACTTGGCCGACTACATCTGGAACGACATCTTCCGCAGCCTTGCGGCAGCGTCGACGTACGTGCTGATTACGGACACCAACCTGGCGCGGCTGTACGCGGACAAGTACCAGGAGAGCTTTGCAGCGGTGTGGGCGCACGTCAACCCGGAGCGGAAGGCGCCGCGGCTGCTGGTGCACGTGCTGCCGCCGGGCGAGACGAGCAAGTCGCGGGCGACCAAGAGCGCTATCGAGGACTGGATGCTGGGCGAGAAGTGCACGCGCGACACAATGGTGCTGGCGCTGGGCGGTGGAGTAATCGGCGACCTTGTTGGGTACGTGGCTGCGACGTTCATGCGCGGCGTGGCGTTTGTGCAAATCCCGACGTCGCTGCTGGCCATGGTCGACTCGTCGATTGGCGGCAAGACAGCTGTGGACACGCCGGCGGGCAAGAACCTGATCGGGGCGTTCTGGCAGCCAAAGCGCATTTTTATGGATATGGCTGTGCTGAGCACGCTGCCGGCACGCGAGTTCTCGAACGGCATGGCCGAGGTGGTCAAGACGGCGGCCATCTGGTCGAGCGACGAGTTTGACGTGCTCGAGGCCAGCGCCGAGGAGGTGCGCGCGGCGGTGCTCGAGGGCCAGAGCGGCGGCTCGGGCTCAAGCGGGCTGACTGTGGCATCGCGGTCGGCGGCGCAGACGCAGCTTCTGCGTGTGATTGCGGCGTCAGCGCGCGTCAAGGCGTACGTGGTAACGCACGACGAGCGCGAGTCGGGCATGCGCGGGCTGCTGAACTTTGGGCACACGATCGGGCATGCGATCGAGGCGGTGCTGTCGCCGCAGGTACTGCACGGCGAGTGCGTGGCGGTTGGATGCGTGCTGGAGGCTGAGGTGGCGCGCCGCATGGGTCACCTGAGCGAGGTGGGCGTGGCGAGGCTGACGCGGTGCCTGCGCGCCTACGGATTGCCGACGGCGATGGACGACGCTGCGCTGGTGCGGCTGGTGGGCGAGCGGCGGCTGGCCGAGCTGAAGCCCAAGCGGCTGCTGGACATCATGGCGCTGGACAAGAAGACAGTGGGCGCGCAGAAGCGCATCGTCGTGCTCAAGCGCCTGGGCGCCACGCTCGAGATGCAGCCGACCGCCGTGGCCGACGCGCTGATTGCAGAGGTTATTTCGGCCGGCGTGCTCGTGCAGCCAGTGCCTGAGCAGGCAGCCGAGCAGGCAGCGGCGGTGGTGGTCGTGCCGCCGGGCAGCAAGTCGATCTCGAACCGTGCGCTGCTGCTGGCGGCGTTGGGCAAGGGCGAGTGCCGCATCCGCAACCTGCTGCACTCGGACGACACGCAGGTGATGATGGGGGCGCTGCAGGCCATGGGTGGCTGTGAGTTCAGCTGGGAGGACGACGGCAACACGCTGGTTGTTGTGGGCGGCGGCGGTCATCTCCAGGTGCCGCCGCACGAGCTGTTCCTGGGCAACGCCGGCACGGCCGCACGGTTCCTGGCGACGACGGCCAACATTATTGATGCGACGGACGCGTCGACGGTGCTGACCGGCAACGCGCGCATGAAGCAGCGTCCGACCGGCCCTCTAGTCGACGCACTGCGTGCCAACGGATGCAAGATCGACTACTGCGAGCGCACCGGGTCTCTGCCGCTGCGCGTGCACCACGACGGGCGCGGTCTGCCTGGTGGCCGTATCCAGCTGGCGGCGTCAGTCAGCTCGCAGTACGTGTCGTCGATTCTGCTGTGCGCACCGTACGCGCGTGAGCCAGTAGTGCTCGAGCTGGTCGGCGGCAAGGTGATCTCGCAGCCGTACATCGACATGACCATCGCCATGATGGCGCAGTTCGGCTGCCGCGTCGAGCGCGTGGCCGAGAACACGTACGCCGTGCCGGCGGGTGCGTATGCCAATCCAGCCGAGTATGTGGTTGAGAGCGATGCCAGCTCCGCCACGTACCCGCTGGCGTTCGCGGCCATCACGGGCACGCAGTGCACGGTGCCCAACATCGGGTCGGCATCGCTGCAGGGCGACGCACGCTTTGCAGTCGAGGTGCTGCGGCCGATGGGCTGCACGGTCGAGCAGACGGCGACGTCGACTACGGTGCGCGGTCCGCCGCGTGGCCAGCTGCGTGCACTGAGTCTGATCGACATGGAGCCGATGACCGACGCGTTCCTGACGGCCGCCGTGCTGGCTGCCGTGGCCACCGGCGGAGACACCGACGGCGTGACGCGCATCCGCGGCATTGCCAACCAGCACGTAAAGGAGTGCGATCGCATCGCCGCAATGTGCGACGAGCTGGCGCGCTTCGGCGTGGCCACAGCCAACCACGCTGACGGAATCGACGTGCACGCGTGCGCACTCGGCAGCCTGAAGCCCGGCGTGCCGTCGGTGCACTGCTACGACGACCACCGCGTGGCGATGAGCCTGTCGCTGCTTGCATGCGTGTCCCCGCAGGGCGCTGAGATCCGCGAGCGCCGCTGCGTCGGCAAGACCTGGCCGCAGTGGTGGGACGTGCTGGCGCGCGACCTGGGCGCGCCCATCGCCGGCGCCGACCCGGCCGAGGAGACGAGCGCCGAGGATGCCAAGGCGGATGTAGCCAAGGCAGACGCCAGCATCGTGGTCATTGGCATGCGCGGCGTCGGCAAGACGACGCTGGGCCGCGTGGCAGCACGTGCACTGGGGCTCGTGTTCGTCGACATGGACGAGCATCTTGAGAGCGAGGTCGGCCAGACCATCCCCGAGATTGTCAACGGCGCCGGATGGGCGGCGTTCCGCCAGCACGAGAGCCGGCTGCTTGCGCAGGTGCTGACGCAGACGCACGCCACGGGCGCGCTGGTGGTGTGCGGCGGCGGCGTGGTCGAGGAGGAGGCCAACCGGCGCGTGCTGCAGCAGCACCGCGCGCGCGGCGGCCCAGTCGTGTGCCTGACGCCCAACATGCAGCACGTGGCGGCGTACCTGAACCGCGACCGCTCGCGGCCGGCCTACGCCGTGACCAGCGACATCAACGACGTGTACGCGCGCCGCCTGCCGCTGTACGCCGAGTGCTGCAGCCACGAGTACCTGGTCGACAAGGCGCTGCTGGCCACGGGCAACGCCGGCGACGACGACGAGCGCCCGGGCGCATGGGCCGTGATCGAGCGCGACTTTGTGCGGCTGCTGCGCTTTGCCAGCGGCCGCGACCTCAACCGCGTGTCGCTGGCGCACCCGTCGTTCTTCGTGTCGCTGACGGCGCCCGACGTGCGGGCCTACCTGCCCGACGCGCTGCCGCGGCTGACGGCCGGCGCCCACGCCATCGAGCTGCGCGCCGACCTGCTGCTGCACGCCGAGGCGTTCGCCAGCGCCGACCTGGCCGACGCAGGCACGGCCGACTTGTTTGTGCACTACGTGCACCGCCAGTTCACGCTGCTGCGCCACTTCTCGCGCCTGCCCGTGGTGTTCACCGTGCGCACCGTGCCGCAGGGCGGCGCCTTCCCGCAATCGGCCGACGCCCTGCGCATGCGCCTGCTGCACTCGGCCGTGCAGTGGGGCGCCGAGTACGTCGACGTCGAGGTCGACTCGCTCGCGCCTGCGCTCTACGCGGCGCGCCAGCGGTCGCTGGTCATCGCGTCGTTCCACGACCCCTCGGGCACGCGCCTGCGCTGGGCCGCCAGCGAGTGCGAGTTTGCCGACGAGATCCTGGCCCGCGCGCGTGCCTGCGGCGACGTGGCCAAGCTGATCTCGAGCGCGCGCTCGTGGAAGGACAACGTCGACTGCCTCGACTTTGTCGAGCGCAACCACTCGGCGGAGCACCCGCTGATTGCGCTCAACATGGGCTACGAGGGCCAGATGTCGCGCGTCACGTGCCCGTGCCTGACGCCCGTCACCCACCCGCTGCTGACCGCTGCCGCTGCGCCCGGCCAGATCAGCGTGGCGCAGGTGCACCAGGCGCGCGCGCTGCTCGGCCTGCTGCCGGCCCAGCGCTTTGCGCTGCTGGGCACGCCGATCCAGCAGTCGCCGAGCCCGGCCATGCACAACGCGGCGTTCGGCGCGCTCGGCCTGCCGCACACCTACCGGCTGCTCGAGACCGCGGCCGCCGACGACGAGCAGGTGGCGGCGCTGCTGCGTGCCGCCGACTTTGGCGGCGCCTCGGTGACCATCCCGCACAAGCAGACGGTCATGCGGCTGCTCGACGCGCTGACGCCGGCGGCCGAGCGCATCGGCGCGGTCAACACGGTGATCCCCGTGGACGACGGCAAGGGCGGGCGCAGGCTGCTGGGCGACAACACGGACTACCTGGGCATCGTCGACTGCCTGCGCCAGGCGCAGCTGGACTGCACGGGCACCGCCGACGGCCGCCTGCCCGCCGTGGCAGACGCCCGGGCGCTGGTCATTGGCGCCGGCGGCACGGCGCGCGCCGCGCTGTTTGCCCTGCACACGCTGGGCGTGCGCTCGGTCGTCGTGTACAACCGCACGGCGGCGCGCGCGCAGGAGCTCGTGGGCGAGTTCGCCGACCTGTTCGACAGCCTCGGCTCCGTCGAGTCGCTCGAGCAGGCCGCCGAGGCCGGCCAGCTGGCGTATATCGTCGGCACCATCCCGGGCTGCGACCTGATGATCCCCGAGGCGCTGTTTGCCCAGCCGGCGGGCGTGGCGCTCGACATGGCGTACAAGCCCAGGTGGACGCCGCTGCTCGAGGCTGCACAGAAGCACTCCGGGTGGACCGTCGTGCATGGCGTCGCCGTGCTGGTCGAGCAGGGCATCCACCAGTTTGAGAAGTGGACCCGGCTGACCGCCCCCGCTGCCATCATGGGCGATGCTGTGTACGCCCAGTACAACGCACAGTTCTAGAAGAGTTTCATACATTTTTATTAACTGAAATCACTTTACCATGTCTGACTTTGAATTCTTTTTACTCGGCCTTCTTCAGCTCCTCGACCTGGTCGATGTACTGCTGCTGCGCCTCGTCCACCTTCAGGCCCTTCTTGCCCTCCCACGCCTCGTACTTCTTCTTGCCGACAAAGTCGAGCATGCCGGGCTTGGTGGGCGTCGCGCCCAGGCCCTGCTTGTACAGCGCGTAGAGCGTCAGCTTGACGTCGTTCGAGGGGGTCTTTGTAAGCGTGGTCACCTCCTTGGACGCCGCGAGGAACTTGGCAAGCAGCTCCTGCTTCTTGCCGTCCTCGTCGGATGTCGCCGCCGTCTCGATCGCCGTCTTGACCTCGGCCGCAGGGCTGCCGGCGTGCAGGGTCTTGAGCTCCTCGTTGGTGATTACAAACGACATTTCGTATTTCTTCTGAGTGGGAAGTATATTAAATAAAAAAGAGGGGGTTGCGTGGTTTTCTTAACGTGGGAGAAAGAAGAGAGATGGTGAAGTGCGCCTCTCTCTCTCTCTATCTCTCTCTCTCTCTTTATCCACTGCTCTGGCGCACAAACAGACATGCGCAGGATGAGGGGGGGACGATGGCGAACCACGGAAAACCTCTACGTGGGCATTTTTCCCTTCAGATAAAGAGAGAGGCTCATCTGACGTTTCAATTTCTCATTTTTTAACAACAGAGCATATTTTTGTTTAAACCACCCGAGTGGCTTACGCAATACAATAATAGCATTTGATAATGGCGCAAGATTCGGCCCCACATTGCTGCGACATCCTCTGCCTGGGTATGCACACTGGCACAGCGTATGCACATTTACGCGCCTTCTTCTGCACTGCGAATCATCCATCCAGCTCATAAATCCAGATCATTCTCCTGCATTTATATTATCCTCCCCATGTAGCTCCCAACGCCGCATACCAGAACACAATGCTCTTCGACTCTCTGGCTCTCGGCCAGGTAAACCGCGCGCTAAAGCAGACCAGCTCTCTGGGTGGAAAAGGCAAGCGACATGGCAGTAACCTATCCCAGGTGGATCCTGCTCCACTCAAAACTCCGACGCTCAATCATATATTCAAACCTGTTAACAACACAATATAGGCCAGAACTTTGCCTTCGCCACCAAGCAGCTCTACGGCCACGGCTCCCAGGTCACGCTGCTGCAGATCCTCGGCGGGTCGACCGGTCGCCAGATCGAGGCGCTCGAGGCCAGCGAGGGACTCAAGTTCATCACCATATCTACGTCGCAGGCAACCAGGACGTGCACCACATGTCTGGATGCCGCCACAGGCCAGATGACCGAGCTCGTCGGTCTCTCCGACCCAATCGATCCCGCCGCTGCCACACAGTACGTCCAGACTGCCATCCAGATTCTACAGTCCGCTGCGCCGCCGAAGGCCCTGGCCATCTGTGGCTCGCTCCCGTCTGGCCTCGATCCCGCACACATCGCCCATATCGCCTCCAACAGACAGATGGAAAACACCCTGCTATTTGTAGATTCAGCCAAGCATATCCTCCCGACGCTCCAGACCGCACATGCCAATGTTTTCAAGGTCAACTCGGACGAGATTCTGGACATTGTACAGACTATTGCTCCGGACTTTGACACTACCGCAGCAGACAAGGTCGTGCGCGCCGCTAGAGCGGTTGGAAATATGCTCGAGATTGACGTGGTTGCGGTCACCGACGGTCCAGCCACTGCCTACCTAGCCGATCGTCTGCAGGACAGACAGTGGGCGTTCTCAGTCCCCGATCTGCTAGCAGACAGAGAGTATTATCTGGACGACAGTTCAATTAATGATAAAAGCGAGTTCGGAAAGCTTGTCCTCAATCCGCTGGGCGCCGGCGATACCTGTAGCGCCGTGATGCTCAACTCGATCCTGGACGGGATGTCGGCCACCGATGCCTTTGCTCTTGGTCTGTCTGCTGCCTCGGCCTCATGCCTGGTCCCCATGCCGAACTGCGTATTCGATAAAGCGGTAATGAGACGAATCAGAGAACGAGTTTTAGTCACTGAGCTCTAATCCATAAAAACAACTTTTTTATAAAAATGAAAGAGCAGACCATATGCCCTTCTGTGTTGGTTCAGTCAGCCTTGGTCTTTGACTTACTCTTCTCAAGCTTGGTCGCATATCTCCTGACGCTGAAATCGACAAAGATGCGCCAGGGAACAAACGCAATCCATGCAATGCCTGCGACGATTGCATCAAGGACGATGTTGTTGTTGGGCATGGTTCCGCGTGTGGTGCAGCGAAACAGCATCGTGATCGGGTCGGTCGTGATGGCAAACTCGCCGCGAGCCAGTCCCTTGAACATCCCCTTCGAGCACTGCTCGGGCGTCAGTCCGTCGTCGGCACCCTCGATGTCTTTGGTGATCTGTGGCTTGGTCAGGTTCTCAGCCTCGTAACCCGGCGTAAATATCGTTCCAGGGAAGTAGCAGTGGACGTTGATATCGTACATCTGAAGCTCGATGCGCAGGGACTCTGCTAGTCCACGAATTGCAAACTTTGACGCGCAGTACCCGGCATACCCGATAAGTCCAAAGAACCCAAGTGTCGAGCTTATAAACACGATATGCGCTCCCTTGGTCTTCTCTGCAACAAGCCGCTTGACAACCTCGTGCACGGTGTACACAGTACCATTATAGTTGATATCCATGATCCTGGCGAGGTCCTTCTCCGTCTGCTCGATGAACACGCCCGGGTTTGACAGTCCAGCAACCATAAACAGCATCTCGACACCACATCCCTGCTTTTCAACAGCCTCAGAGAGCGCCCGCATCGAATCCTCGTAGCTAGTAAGATCGGCCACGACGTAGTGGAACCCTTGCTCCTTGGGTGCTGACGCGCAAGCTTTGATTTCCTCGAGCGCCTCCTGGAGCAAAGATTCGCGCCGCGCGACAATGGTAACGTGGGCACCGCGCCGCGCGAGATCCTGCGCGACTGCTTTCCCTAGCCCTTGGCTGCCGCCAGTCACATAGCAGTGCTTGCCCTTGACACTAAATTCGGCTGCTGTCAGCCGGAGGTGCAGCTCGCTAATAAGCGCTGCAACGAGGATCCCGCCAAGAACCGAAAACACGGTAATTAGCGCGACCTTCCAATTGTCGGTCATTGCAAATAAAAGTGAAAAATGTCAAAATAAACAAACGGTTAGAGAAAAAGGTCCGAATAAGGCTCACTGCACATACCGATCGAGTTTTGTTGTCATTTCGAAATCTCCCCACACATTGTGACATTAATTTTTATTTATCAGGCAGTTTCATGCACACGTGCAGGTCTCTCTTGATTTTGAGGAAGGAGCTTTTGCAAGGAGACTTCGCGTAGCTTGCTGCTGTTGATGATCGGCTCCCACTTGGTTCTCTCGCTCTCGTCATCGCCATTGTGCTTGTAGATCGACCAGTTTGGCGATGCCTGTCGCCTGAGCCAGTTAAAGTCGTCGACGCTCTCGTACATGTTTGGCAGCGCACCCAGCCCTGAGGCTTCAAACTCTGCAGCTGCGGCAGTGTCTGACGATCTCAGCACAGACGGATATGGTGCAAACCGCACACCTAAGGATCGTTCAATAATCGGGTGGCTAGCACAGTGAACGAAAACGTCAATATCTGTCGAGTTCTCCATTCGGAACTGCCTGACGCCCAGCACCAGCGTGCAATTTTTGGAGTCGCGCACCGTGGCGGATCCTGCAAACGGCCCGCATATGATGAGCGTGTTTTCGATTCGATGGCAGTTCAGTGCACGGATTGAGCTGCTGATTGGGCGGAGGTCAATCACGCTGTTTCGGATGTCACGCAGCTCGCAGTCGGTCTGAGTGCCAGCAACTTGGTCCTGAGGATCGGCTGTAACCCAGTGTTCGTTAACACCTGCAAATCCAAACGATGTGCTGGTATCAGTAGCATGCTCGGCAGTTTTAGACTCTGTCGGTGTAGCAGGTACTTCTGCTGGCTTTTGCAGTGCCGAGCCTGGACGCGATACCGCTGACTTGAATCTAAACCCGGCTTTGCTCTTAATGCCCGATGAACCCGTAGCGGACGTCGCTGATGATGTGTTTGATCCTTTTCTGTGGAGCAATGCCCGAAGCTCGTCGAGATCTCTGGTAAACTGTTTCTGGTCGTACGAGGGCAAGTAGATGAATGCCTCCCGCAGTTTGATGTCAAGCTCGCGAACGCTCTGTGATATATCCTGGTTGTCTGCGTACATGGCCTTGATTGACTCCTTTTGATGTTGGAAGTAGCTCCAGAACTTTGATGCCGCTTCTGCATTTGCGGCGCTGCCTGCCGATGCCATACTTAAGAAATGTATATGTCTATAATTATTGTTTCAAATTTTGTGTATTCTAGCGATATTTGTGCATTATGTTAAAGGCAATAGAAAATATTCTAAATGGCATGGAATACAAACTATGGTTTGCATTGCATATGGTATCTATTGGTAAATTCCTGCTAATCTTGCTACTTTGTGAAAACCATTCTCGTTTGTCCACAAGTATTATGTCCGATAAACAACTCTAGAAACATATCGTTCCAAAGGCAGCTTAATGACCTTGAATTGTTTAGTTCTTACAAAGAAAGATCGCCGTGTCTCTGTCTATCCAAAGAATAGTCTCAACGATCTTGAGATTTTCACCGAACTTTCACCTGTCAGAAAGCGGCAAACCAGATAAGCCTGCCAAAACAAGATTCCAAGAAACCTTTTTCAGCTTATATTGAAGTTGGCCGCAGTTCCGGGCTTTTATATTGCCACTTTAAAGGGCAGACTTGCCGAAATTTTCTCGCAGCCTTTTCTATTCCGTTCTTCATTACCAGAAATTATACTATAATGTCTATTCCAACTACCTTTACCAACGCCAACTGCCAGACCCAGATTCCCGGCGAGCTGAATGGTGGTGGCATGCTCCAGTTCTGTCGCACGTTTAAGGCAGGAATGCCGGCTGCGGATGTATGCGAGATCAACACTCAGGAGGACTATGACGAGTATCAACTTGGTTGTGTTAACGGACGCCACGGCACTTTTATTGACAATAACAACAACACGGTGAAGCTCGAGTTTACCCAGGACTACATTCCAGTACTTGATGCGGCTATTGAGTTCCCTATTGGTTCGCATAACAATCTACATACTCTATCATCACCTCAACAAGGCTACGTCGAGCCATATCCTATTTTTATTACTCAAGACAACTGTCGTGACAGCCGGACTACATTCACCATGTGCTGCCCAGCCAGACCGGCGTGGTCTGTTGCAGAAACCGTTCCCAAATCAGGAGAATGTGTTCTGATTGACGTTTCTGCAGTTGACAGCTTTGGCAAGTGCTGTGTATCGTCTCTCCACGGTACCTATGTAAACCCCCTTGATGGATCTGTCACTACACCAGACACCACCAACGATCCAGCTACCGAATTTCCTACCGGAGATACTGCTGGTATAGATGGTGAAGTAGCTGAGGTTACGCTGCCTGTCTCTGATTCGTTTGCTTCCAATGACATATATATCCCTGTTATTAATGGAAGCGAGCTCCAAGACCTGAATGCCGAAGATAATGACACGGAAAGTGATGATATCGATTCAGACCAGTCATCAGAAAAATCTTCGGCTGGCGTCATGACAAAGACTCGTCCTGCTACGCTCCTGTTGGCCCTGATATTATTTGCAGCGAACAAATTGGTTTAAATTTAGTTAGTACTTTCAAGAAACCATAAAAAGACTACATATTACTATCGTTCAGTGTAAGAACTGCAACTGAAATGTCATCATGGTAATTGCGAGAGATTGGGGCTGGAATAGACATTATGTGGACTAGACGCTCATTTGAGTGGCATCCAATGGAGTCAGTTGCCAAGGCATTGCGAATCAAATGTGTTGCCACATTGTCATCCAGAGCTTTCTCACCAGATAACATATTCTGCGAATCATACCATTGCCCAACAATATTGACAATCTTTGAGTCAGAAAGCTGATCATAGAGACCATCTGATGCAACAACCATAAACTTGTCTGTGGAATCAAGCTTGTGAGTAACAAGAGTTGGTTGAGCAGTAATGTATGGAGGAGTTTTGTAGTCAACTGGTGTACTTGCATAACTATGGCCATGCTCAGACATTGTAGGGAATAGTTCTTGTTGAACTTCGACTGGCCACTTGTAGCGAGAATCGCCAAATGCGCGGGTTACTGCAAGACCTCCTAGCATACGGCGACTTCTGATTACCACTTCGCCGGGATGGTTTTCAGCAAGGCGAGCAAGCTCATCCTGATTGTAACCATTGTGGTCTTGGCTTAGTCTGATCGCCTTCCATGTGCCATCAGCCAGACGTTTGCCAATAACAGCACGACTGTCGCCAGTGTTTGCAACCACTATCTGATTGGCATCACTATCAACAACTGCAACAAGGCTACAGCTTCCAGCAACAGCTG
This sequence comes from Coemansia erecta, assembly GCA_027574685.1. Classification (NCBI taxonomy): domain Eukaryota; kingdom Fungi; phylum Kickxellomycota; class Kickxellomycetes; order Kickxellales; family Kickxellaceae; genus Coemansia; species Coemansia erecta. The sequence continues at coordinate 2,366 of JANBOJ010000346.1, read as the reverse complement.
GTCCAAGGAGGCTGTCGATCTGAGATGGGTCATTAAGACTCTTGTATTGCTCAAGTGCAGTCTCAACCAACTCTTTGTCCATAGCGATAAACGCAGCACTAAGAGCTGTTGGTACTTGATTGTCTTTGGTTACATTCTCGGATTGCTCTAGAGCCTCCGAGAGAGCCTTATTATCAATTGCTTTGTTTCTAGAAACAGCTTCCAATGCAAGATTAAGCATTGGTCCCATGCGCCGAGAAAGTTGTTCAGCACAATGATGTCCAGCATGACCATCAAATACACTAACCATATACTTGCTACCATCTGAAGAGCCATCTAATTCCTGCAGAGAAATATAATCCTCAATAGGTGTGTTTGATGAGATCTGGTTGGTATGCAAGATTGCAATGCCATTCTTGGGTTCCCAAACCTTCTCATTGGCGCGTAGAAGGGACGTTATCTCTGCATTGGATAGCCATTCCAGCTCCATGATTTCTGCAAAGCGCTCAGGTGTAGAAAGGCCAGTAAGCTTTTGCGTGTTCTTGTCATAAATCTGAGCAGCCGAGTGTAGCAACATCTCAGTTGTCTTACTTGGGTTCTGTGGGTCTTCAACTGATGGATTAGCCAAAGTATAATACGCTGCCACACCTAAAATGGCAGCAGCACCGCCACCAATAGCAAGTGCTGAACCGAATTTTCTAGTTGAAACTTTATCGCCAGAAGAGGTCGTTTCTTTAACATGTTGGCTTTGCTGCTTTAGAGCAGATAGGCTTTTAAAGCCAAGCTTCTGGCTAGTAAAGATTGAAGAAGGAGGAGATCTTGATGCAGAGTTCGGCACTTGGCGTTTTGCGGAAGTATAGGCAAATGACTTGACAAAGGAATACATTGCTAAAGTAAGTACTACTAAAATATTGGAAATGTAGAGATGAGAAATAAAAGCAAATATGGAAAAAATATGATGCATGAAAGAAATTTATATAAATTATTATGTGCATTTTCTTTTGTATAGCTCGCACAAAACCACGTGTTTTATTGTTTTTTTTTTAAATATTTTTTAAAAAGAATAATTTGTACACTAAGGAGCTTCTTTTTATAAAACAGCGTAAAATATAATTATATAAAATATTAATTAAATTAGTTTTGTACTGGTATAGTAAAATACATGGTGTTTCAAGGTATAATATATTGTTACTAAATATATACATCTACTAGACAGCATGTGATAGTACGATTGGAATCTATAATAATACATTTATAAATTGTGCTTGTAAAAATGGTTAGACTACTATATAATCACTGTAATTTATAAAATGTTATAATGTATCGCAGACGTATGCAACCATTGAAACCACACAAATATTGAAACACTGTTGACAACAGCAAATAACCTAGCCGCGGTTAATCTGATATTTAGATTCGAATGGATTCGAAATATCCTTAGCCATACGTTTTGCGCGCAAGAACTCGACAGACATTACCAATGATAGCACGTAGCCTTGAACAGCCCCCTCTGCGGAGAACTTGTCAGCCTGCTATAGCCAGCAAATCCCCCACGAGCATTCCAGAAGACCATCGAAAGCATTTCGACACCGGTTCGCTGAACCAGACAAACCAGGCCATTGCAATCGCTCAAGGAGAGCCTTCCGGTACTAGAAACATGCTGGCGTAATGGCATGCGTTTCCCATGTAACGTTCCCGGTTTATCCATGCGTCTGCAAGTCGAATATATCTAACCATAGCTGGCGCCAATATAATCATGTTGCAAAGCTGGCGGCTGCTTGGCTTAAAGCTCAAGGAAGAGTTGCGCATCAAACACTATTGGCTTTAACATAGCCCTTGACATGGTATCGGCATGATGTGTGGTAAGCGTAGCACTGCCAGCGTGCGTAGAATACCACACAGACATGTCTGGCAATCATCGCAAATTGGCGTCACCATCGCAATAATTCAAGGAATCAAGGATGAGAGGCAATCTACACAGTAGAGTCCTCCCCAAACGATCAAATCTAAGGAGGCCTCCAACGAGTATTCCAGACGACCAACGTAGAAATACTACGATTAGTCTGCAAAAGCAGACAGATCGCAGCATTTACAAACATTCTAGTAGAGCCATTGGGTACTTGGAACATGCTAGTATACCGGAGTATCCTCCCCATGTAACGTTCCGGGTTTCGTGCATCTACAAGGCGTGTATGTCCAACCATAAATGACGCAAACATAACCCCACTGTAGTGCTAGAGGCTATAAGCTGAAGCGTCATGGACAGTCGCTCATGAAACTGTCTCGGCAATGACAGCCTTACTAGATGGTCTCGGCATGCTGTGCATCATCATCGGTACTACAAGCGCACTGTCAGCAATGCATAGACATGTCTGGCGATCTTCGCG
>JANBOJ010000345.1:0-15233 GCA_027574685.1 Coemansia erecta | reverse complement strand
CCCCGTCGTCTCCGACTATGTGTTTGTGCCAACTGCTCTAGAGCCTAGAATCAACTTTCCAAAGCTCTCGTCTGTTCAGCTTGTATGTGATCTATCCGGCGAAACGGCCAGTCAAACAAGTGGTCACGCATCATTTAATCTGGCACAGGAAATCGTGTACTCGCTGCCCGCAAAAGCTTGGCTCGGATCTCTAGAATGGAATCAGAGCGCCATTGTTAATGCTTCTTATACGACTGTCGCGCCAAAGTGGGTTTCGAGTGCCAATATCCTCAGCCCTAGACCTGCACCACATATATCCGTACTGCAGTTTAGCAATATTAGCCTGGTGCCTGAATCTGTGGATCTTATTAGAGCCTGCGCTGATACGCTACGACATCTGACGTTTATGCTTTGCGAATACGAGTCGTTCAGAAGGATTATCTACAGTCAAAGCGACGACAGCGAAAGCACTTATGTTCCAATGGTCTATCCTCGACTCAAGGCTATTCACGGAGCACTCAGCAGGAGTAATGTGTCTTCAGAAGTATATTCGGTGTCTAGCGCTACGTTTCCTAGTCTTGAGTACCTGCACGAGGCAATCGAACACTCATGGCAAAATCAAATGGGTGCAATCTCACACTTGCTTGTCAATACGCTCCTGAGTACCACACTTTCTAGACTCAGGACACTGCGGCTGAGAATGTCTAACAACATGAACCTAAGAGCCGAGCAGGTACCCGCCCTGGAATATGTAAGCTACTATAGATACAACAGGTTTCTAGACGACATCAGAGCCTACGCGATTGCCAGGCAGTTCTCCGAGCTGCTGCGGATTCGGAGTCTTCAGTTTCTCCGGTTTCACGATCGCATTCCTCCGATCCAGCTAAGCTCGCACCTCGAAGTTGAATGCCTCGATCTGCGGCACTTGGATCTAGGTTTTATAATCCTGCCGCTCTACAACGCAGTTCATCTGCTCCGCCAACTGACCCACTTGCATACCGCTGCGTTTGCAGTCAACAATCACCGACGACTAGGTGACTTTACCATTGATGATGACGAGCCGATAAGCAATTCGATCGAGCGACTAGTCATGTATGTTATCGAGTCCACGCATACATTGCCAAACTACGTCGTTCCTTCGGTAGAGATTATGACGCGTTTACCAATGCTCCACAAGCTCTATATACAACCAGGCGTGGAAAGCGCTTTTGCCATTTTTAACGAAATGAAAGAGATTCAGAGATTCAGCTGGTCAGCAGAGGTTGCCAAGCGAGTCAAAGTCGATACCTTTGATAACTATTAATGGCTTTCTTATAGAATTTAATGTTTATCATTCAATTATAAACGTGCTCTCTAGACTTCTGCATCATTTGGAGTTAATTAATTTAAAGCAGCAGACTACTTAGCGAGTAGTATAAAAATGCTATAAATTGGGGTTTCGAGAGTAATTTGAAGAAAATCAAGCCTGGCAGTTGTATTTTAACTTGTATTACACACCTTGATAGGTGTGCGGTTGCTATTCATAACAGGGATAATAGTATTTACGTAGAGTGTCTACAGAAAACAACTCTTCAACATTTGTGTAAACTCAACATATATAAATCTCGAAACACTGTAATAAACAATTTATGAGCAACAGGAGAGGAGCGATAAATCGTTCACTCCATCTCATATAACCATTCTAGATGTTGCGGTTTTCTTTAAAAACAATATATTGCTACTAATACAAAACAAAGCAACAGTCCCGGATATTCTCGAAAATGGAAAGGAATTGCGCGCGCTGAGAGTCCGGCTGTCGTGTTTCTCTTGGCTTGTCGAGGGATCGGGCCCGCTTTAGGGTCCGGGGCCGAGCCAGTAGACCTGGGCGTTAGCGGTGGCGGCGGCAACGGCGACAATAGCGATCAGAGTAGCGTAGGCGTTCATTGTATAGAAGAGTTGGTTGGTTGTTGATAATACTATCGCCACTACCGACCCTAGCATCTGCCGCTCCTTTTATACCTGCCGAGCGCGTAAACTTTGCAAGTAGTTTTAAGGTTGTAGAAATAAAACAAGATGTTTTCCATTGAAAAGGCAAGATTTAGCTGGCCCAATAAAATCTACTATTGCATAATTATAATTACAGCCGCTATTGTTTTCAATGCCAGACCTTTGTGGTCTGCCTACCCACGACCCGCTACCATGAGATTAGCCTATCCTCGCTCTAATAGCCGCAATTGCTATTCAATCACCACACAATCACCATACAATCACAATAGCCATTAAAACCCACGCCGCATTGTGTAATAGCCCCATCCTCATTATAATTAAAAGCCAATCCGGTTTTGGATTAACCCTATTGTTTTTACTCCATCTACCGCCAGCCGATGCGGCATTTCAGAAACCTGTCATCTGCTATTTTTTAAAGATGCAACTGCGTTGTCAAAGGTATTGATTTGATGTTGCTCTGTGCGTAAGAACCCTGGCTTCCAGAAGCTTTCCGTACTGCCTCTAGTTACCGCACACTAATTGCTAGATCTAATTTGTAGCATGGACATTACAACTACGGCATGCTTTTGTATAAAGTCACTGTTAAATAATAAGAGCTGTCTTTTACATTTTTAGTATAAAGAAAAATAAAGACAAAAGAAAGCAGCAATGATTACAGTTGCATTCTGCCTTTTTTTCCCATTAATATCCTAACATTTATTGCATATATACATACACTAGCACACTGTTGTCAAACCATGGCTAAAAACGGCTGCCCACACATGTCCGAGTCCGGGTGCAGATGCAAGGGAATCACCAAGCCCGTATCCTCAGACAAGGTCAAAGGTAAGACGGCGTCGCAGATGGCCGAGGATGCCAGCCCGCTCTTTGCCGATGACATCCACGAGCACTGGCGAAAGCGCGTCTCTTCTGAGAAAGAAGACGAAAAGGAAAAGGGTGATGACGAGAAAAAATACCACTTCAAAGTAGAACACGACGCAAAATGGGTTGCGGCGCACGGCGAAATGTGTGATGCTCGGACCACCGAGTACAAGGACCTGCCGAGGAGCCTCAAGTACAAGGTAGACACGCTCGCGCAGGTGGCTATCAGGACTCTGCTCCGCAAGTCCGACACGGAGCCAAGCGCCCTGCTGTTCGAATGCATGTTCAATCCGACGATGAACACCGACACTAGCGGCGGGCTGTACCTGTGCGGCGAGAATGACTCGGAGAAGATGGACAGGTGCAGGGAGGTCGTTGAGATGGCCAGGAAGCGTGTTCCAGAGTCGTTTGTCGGCAGTGGGCACTATGTTTGAGCAGGAGCACTGAAGAATTAAATAAATAAATAAAGAACGTATATTGCATGCCATAAGCGGGCAAATCTCCTGGACCCTTCACGGATGTACAGACTGGTCTGGGACTTTTTACCAGAGAGACCACCAGTGCTACCGTTTATTTCACCTCTCTCCAATTCCATATGGATCCGTCGGAAAACTTCCCCTCGTCGTTCCACGCGTTCCTCGCCACCAACGCCATCGACGCGTCGATCTACTCGCTGCACGCGCACCTCCCGCGCTACATCCGCGTTCTCAACCACGCGACCTACCCTCCAGCCGAGCTCGCCACGCTCACCCACGAGCTGCAAGCGCGTGCCGGCTGCGCCGTGACGCCGGTCCCCGGCGTGCCAGGCTTCCTGGCAATTGCCGACGGCAGCGTGCGGCTGGCGCAGCTGTCCAGCAGCGCGGTGCTCGGCATGGACGTCAGCTCGGGCATCGCGGCGCAGGCTCTGGGCTGCCAGCCGGGAGACAACGTTCTGGATCTGTGCTGCGCGCCGGGCGCAAAGCTCCTAATGCTGGCCGAGCTCGTCGGATCCAGGGGCTCGGTCACGGGCGTCGACGTGGCCGCCCACCGCCTGGCCACCTGCCGCAGCCTGCTGGCCAAGCACCCCGATGCGCGCGCCCGCGTGCGCCTGTACCTCGCAGACGGCACCGTGTTCGACCAGCGCGCGCCGCCTGAGGGCTGGTGGGACCCCGAGGTCCTGCGGAAGTCCGCCGGCGGCTACCCGGCAGCACAGCGACCCTGGCACGCCAGCAAGCTGCTGCGCTCGGCGTACGCCTGCAGCAGCGGCAGCGGCCAGGCGCTGTACGACCGCGTCCTGGTGGACGCCGAGTGCACGCACGACGGGTCCCTTGCGCACGTGCTCAAGTACGCGCGCCTGGGCTGGCAGAAGCTGGAGGACCTAGCGGCTCGCGCCGCCGACGCCCCCGCACTGCAGCTGCGGCTGCTCGAGAACGCCTGGCGGCTGCTGCGGCCGCAGGGCACCCTGGTGTACAGCACGTGCAGCCTGTCGCCCGAGCAGGACGAGATGGTCGTGGCGGCGTTTCTGAGAACCCGCGGGCCCGAGGAGGCCGTGGTCGAGGACATCGACGTGCCGCTGAGGAGGGCGGAGGCGTGGGTGCCTGAGGGCGATGCGCCCGGGGTGTTTGGCCGCCTGGGCGGCGTCGTCAGGCTGGACCCGCGCGTGTCCGGGTGCTCGGGCATGTTCATTGCGCGCATCCGCAAGCTGTGCTGAGAGGAAGATGAAAGTGTGTATTGATATGGACTGCATGCTCGCGCTTTGCTTCAGCGCCGCTTGCTCGCGATCTGGCGCTTGGCGCGCTGGAACTTGCCCTGCCTCGGCGCGCTGCGCTCAACGCCCTCATCGTCGCCGCCCCTGCGCCTGCGCTTGGCCATCTCCGCCGGGCTCTCATTACTATCCCTGCCCCCTTCGCCAGCCGCCGCCGCCACGCGCTCGAGCACCGTGCGCTTCCCCTTGCCCCGCTTCATCGCGCGCTCCACCCTGCCCTCGCCGGCCAGCCCAGCGATGCCGGCAAAGTCATTAAGGTGCGTAAACTCATCCTCGAGCTCCACCAGACGCTCGCGCAGGCCCTTGCGCTCACGCTTACTGACCGCGCGACGGCGGAAGTTCTCCTCCTCGAACCGCCTGGTGTCCTCGGCAAGCCGGGCCATGCGCCCGTCCACGTGCGTGCGCTCGGGGTTGCCCGACGCAGAGGCCAGCTCGGGGCGGTCGTCGTACTGCGCCATCAGGTCGCGCACAAGCCGGGACCGCGATGCCCGCGCCGCCATGCGCTGCTCCTCGCGCTCGCGCCGCGCCGCCCCACGCGCACCCTGCTCCTCGTACCGCACGGGCATCTGCTTGGCCACGCGGTAGAGCCCCGAAGGGTCCTCAGGGTCCCCGCCACCACCCTCCTCCATGCCTCTTAGGTCACGTGCCAGGGCCTCGGGGTTTGGCCCGAAGGACGTCGGGTTGGCCATGGCGTCCGACGCCAGCATCGCCGCCAGCGCGTTGCCTGTCGCCGACGGCGCCTCGGCCTCCGGGTCGTCCGTCGTGATCATGCGTGCCGAGGGCTGCTCGGGCTTGCTGCTAGGCCCGACGACGGCTGTGCGCAGGAGCTTGTCGATCTGGTACTTGAGCCGCTGCTCCAGCGGTTTCATCTTTTCCAGCACCGTGCGGTCCTCGATCAGCTGCCACACTGCGGGGTGCGCCTTGAGCGAGCCGCCGTGCAGCTTGAGCAGCGCGACGAAGGACAGGCTGCTGAGGTACGACAGGAGCGTGTGCTGCTTGACCTCGAGGAAGCTGAGCCCCTTGCCGGTCGCCAGCTCGCCCGCCGTGACGCGCGCGCGCAGCCCGTCGACCAGCTCGCGCACCTGCGTCGCCTGCGTGCTTATTGTCTTTAGTCGCTGCTCTGTCTCGTCCCGTAGCGCCTGCAGGTCAGCCATGTCAATGCTTGTATGTGTGCGTGTGTGTCTTAAAAGATAATGTGGAATTACAAGGTGTCGAAGCGACTGAAAGGCTGCTTGGAGCAAAAAAAAAGAAATTTTTATTTTTTTTGCCTGGGTTGTACTGATTAGCCGATCGAGCGATCAGTCGATTCGAGATGTCATATCAGCAGCCAGCACATGCGAATCTGCATAAGTCAGTGTCGTCCTGTGCTGCCTTGAGCCCTCTCCCGGAGCCTAAATGCTTATCCTCGCTTGCTCGCTCCGCTCAAATACACACGCATATATATAAAATGGCTCTCTCCGCCGCCCGCCTGCTGCGCACACTTTCACGGCCTGCCGCAGCACCGCGCCCTCTGCACGCCCTCAGCCGCCGCTACACCGCCGACAACCGCAACCTCCCGCGGCCCACAGACCCATCCCAAGGCGGCTACTCGGGGAAAGAAAACGACCGCTTCCAGTACGACATGAAGGCGCCCCTCCTCGACGCCGGCATCGCCAACATCTTCCAAGTGCCCGAGGACATGCTCAGCGTCAGCGAAACCTTGCCCACGGGCTTCCGGCTGAACAACGCGCGGACCGTCCACGGGCCCCTTTTGATCGTGAACAACGAAGCCTTCGGGCTCAACATCCCGCCGCCCACGCCTGACGGGCAAGGGAAGGTGGCCAATCCGCTGCAGATTTTGGACCCGGACGCCCTGAGGGTGCTCAATGTGGTGTCGCCGAAGCCTGAGCTGCTGGTAGTCGGCGGGGGCGCCAGGGTGGCGATGCTGTCGGCGAGCGCGCGCGAGTATCTGACGCGCATCGGGATCAAGGTTGAGCTGGCCAGCAGCAGGTACGCGGTCGGCACGTTCAACACGCTGTGCGAGGAAGGCCGCAACGCCGCCCTGCTGGCGCTGCCCGCCGCCGTCGCCTAAGCTCTTTTTTTTTTAAATAAAAAAAATTATCTGTATTAATTAAACCATTCCTTTAGCAGCCAGGCTCTCGGTATCTGAACAGTCCTCCTCTGCTTCGTCTGCGTAGCGCCTGTCGCGTGCGAACCTTGGCGGCAGGTAGCGGTCGAGAAGCAGGTGCACGCCGCACAACACATAGTAGAGCAGGACGATGCCCAGCAGCACGCCCAGCAGGATCGGCGCCTCCAATGCCTTGTGCTCCCTGTAGTCGATAAAGTCGTAGGTGAACCACCCATTGACCGCCTCGTTGACATACGCAAGTGCCAGGTACAGGGCGACCACCAGGGCAAGCACCAGGGGGTGCGACCAGTGCGGGCAAAACACCATTGCACCCACCAGCATATCCATCCACATAAACCCAACGTTAGTCCCGTGCACCGACGCATTGACCCACCTCCTTACGCCCCTATACTCGTCCTTCTCGTATATCATGGTCCAGAACATTACCGAAACAACGGTCGAGAACAGCAGCGCCGAGGCGAACAGGAGCCAGTGCATGAGCTGAAGCACATGCGGCATGCGGCTGAACAAGGTATCTGTCGGGCGGCGCCAGAGCTGCACGGTGTGGATGAGCGAAGCGAGCAGGTAGAAGAGCAGACCGGTGTGGCAGAGGTAGGTAAAGTACACGAAGTGGCTGCGCATCTGCCCGCTCTGCGCGTCCAGGACTATGGACGCCAGCCAGGCCGCCAGAGTGTATGCGAAAAAGAGTGCGCGCAAGATGACTAGCCCGCCGGTGCTGAGCACCCGCGACCCGCCTGCCCGCCGGTGGTCCAGCGTGTGCAGGCGGAAGAACCGGTGTCCGCGCCCGTATCCCTTATCTGAACTGCGTATCCTATGCATTTTTTCTTTCTTGCTTTGCTGCTGTCTTCGCAACGTAAAGATATATGAGTATATATATATGCAGAGTATTAAGAGTATATGTAATGTTTAATGCCAAATGCCATTCCTTCGTCCGTTCTCCTCCTCCTTACGAGGCTCTTGAAGGTCCGCCCAGCTGTCACGGTATTTAAGCACTCGCACACCTGCTCGCTCCAACTTGTCTGGTGAGAGGAGGGGGGAGGCTGAACTTTTATGCTTATTGTGAACCCGGCCAATTTTTCTTTATTTGTCGCTTCTAATTTTACTTTCCCCCAGTCATGCTCTTCTATTTTACAATACATGTGCCGAGCACACTTTGTAGAACAATACACCACCTCGGCACCCAGGTCATATTCTCCCCTATTGTTTGCCAGCACAGTCAGTCCTTTAATATGATCACCGCCTGATCAGTTCTGATCGACGACATCTATCATCAAAATGTGAGCTGATTCAAGATAAAAATTTTTGAGCTAAGACATAAGCACTATTCTGTTTAATTTTTTCCACAGCGCATACATCCCACCCGCCATATTATCCGTATTTCCAGATTCAGCACTTCTAATTCCTTCTCTCGTCCATTCTCTCTGTATTCTACAAAAAAACGCTAGTCCTTTTGTTATTTCTTCCTGCGCCATGTCTCTTGTCAGTACGCTGTTCCAGCGAACCCTTTCGCATGCTCGCCCGCTCGGACACACGACCTTTGCGCGCCTCTTTAGCAGCAGATCAAGCGCGTCCGTGTTCCGCCAGGCGGCGCTCGCCGGCCGCACGCACTTTCTGCGCGCCTCCGCAGGCATCCGGGTGCCGAACCGAGCCGGCAGCCCGATCCTCGCCCACGTCCCCGCGCATGTCTTCATGCGCCCCCACTCTTCCTCTTACTCCTCATCCGCCTCCACGCTCGGCAAGCCGCCGAGGCGCACGGTCGACGCGCCCATAGTCGGCTACTGGACGCTCTTCTGCGCCTCGATGGTGTTCGGCATAATCGTGTGGGGCGGGCTGACGCGTCTGACCGAATCGGGCCTTTCGATCGTCGAGTGGGCCCCGATCACCGGCGCCAAGCTGCCGACCAGCGATGCGCAGTGGGAGGCCGAGTTCGAAAAGTATAAGCAGTTCCCTGAGTACCACAAAGTGCACATCGGGATCACCCTGGACGACTTCAAGAAGATTTACTTTATGGAGTGGTTCCACCGCAACATCGGCCGGCTCTTTGGCGTCGTCTACCTGCTGCCCGCTGCGTACTTTGTGTCCAAGGGCTTGGTTACGCGCGCAGGCGTGGCCAAGATTGGAGGCCTCGGGCTTCTGCTGTTGGGCCAGGGCGCCATGGGGTGGTACATGGTGGCCTCGGGGCTGGAGAAGGAGCTAGGCGAGCGGCCGGACGCCGTGCCGCGCGTCAGCCAGTACCGCCTCACCTCACATCTGTCGCTGGCCTATCTGCTCTACGCCGGCCTCTCGCTGTACGGATGGAACGTGTTCCGCGCCAACCGCCTGGCCCGCAACAAGGTAGCCAACGCCGAGGCCCTGCGCGCCCTGCTGCTCAAGCCCACCATTGTCTCGTTCCGCCGCAAGATCACGGCTGCCACCCTGCTCGTCGGTACAACCTGTCTGTCCGGCGCAATGGTCGCCGGCCTCGACGCCGGCCTTATCTACAACGAGTTCCCCATGATGGGCCTCGGCCCGGTACCCCCACTGACCGAGCTCTGGAACGCCTTCTACGCCCGCGGCAACCCCGACGACATGTGGCGCAACTTGTCCGAGAACCCGACCACCGTCCAGCTCGAGCACCGCGTCCTCGCCATGACCACCTTCTTCACCCTGTCGGCCCTCTGGTGGCAGGGTCGTCGCCTGCCGCTGCCGCGCGCTGCCCGCGTCATGCTGCACACGATGTACGGCTTTGCCTGGCTGCAGGTGGCTCTGGGCATCAGCACACTGGTCAACTTTGTGCCAATCGCATATGCGTCTGCGCACCAGGCCAACTCGGTTCTGCTGCTGGCATCGGCTCTCGGACTGTACCACACGTTGCGCCCGCTGCGCCTGCTGAAATAATCTCCCGCTTGCACCGCTTGTTGAGGCAGCAACAAAAAAATATTAGTCGAGCGAGCCTGTAGTTTCTCTGTCAGACCGCGCACCGATCCCGCCACCAAAAAAATAGTCACAGTGGGGTTCGAACCCACGATCTCTTACGAGAGCGGATCTTAAGTCCGCCGCCTTAACCTCTCGGCCATGTGACTTATGGGGTTGGTATTTTTCAACTGTTTGAGCACCTCTGAAATTCTCCCCTTAGGTTGTCTTTTAAACCTACGTGCCCTCTTAATAAAAAGATTTTTTTTGCATCCCTTTTAACTCGCACATCCTGCTTTGTAGCAGCTGGTGCAGAGCTTGCCAGAGTATTGGTCTAGGAATAGCAAGCCCTTGCTTCCACTGCTGTGTGTGAAGATTTAGGAAGTGTGTTTCAGCAGAGACTTGGTTATATAATTAATGATACAATTAAAACAAGGAAATGATTTCTACATTTCGAGTCGTGGTGACTTGGAGCTCATATGTTGAAGGCACCGAGGACTAGTATGGTTTGTGTCTGTTGTCGATAGGATAATCCAGCCCATGCTCCACATACTGGGAATAACAGTAGCATACAGTCCATTTAGTACCATCCCAGCAGCTTCCACCACAGGAGCCCCACCGAGAACGTCACGCCCAGAATGACAACCGCAGTCATAACTCCAATCATAAACCACCTCGGCTGCGAGACATACCCCTGAGCAGCATAGATAGCAACCGAGCCCGTCGAAAACGGAGTCAGCACGCCGGCCATCGAGCTGAACAGCGCCAGCAAGATGGCCAGCAGGCGGGGCGGGCAGCCGAGAACATGGCCGGCGGCGAAGAACGGCCCGACAAAAGCCACGACGTGGCTCGAAATCGACGAAAACAGATACATCGAGAAGAAGTACGCCACGGCGAGCGACAGCGTGCTGCTCAGGGGCGACGCATTGTGTAAAGATCTGGACAGCGAATCACCGATCCAGCCGGTGACGCCCAGCGCCGACAGCTGCTCGGCCAGCACGATGAACGAGGCCAGCCAGAAGAACGTGTCCCAGGCCTTGTGGTTCTTCACGATATCCTCCCAGGTCAGCACGTCGACCAGAATCAGCACCAGAATCGCCATGTACGCCACCACCGTGGCGTCGACGCCGAAATACGGCGTGCCGACCCAGAGCACCAGGCAGCAGAGCAGCGTCGCGCACAGCTTGTACTCGGCCGCAGCGACCGGGCCGAGACTCGCACTCTGCCTGTGTATCTCCTGCTCGAGGCGCGCAAAGTCGACGCGCGGCCGCAGGTACGCGTGCATTATCGGCGGCAGCATGAAGAGGAGCAGCAGGGCGGGCACGCTGGCGCCCAGGAACCACTCGGCAAACCCGAAGTCAATCCCGAAGATGCTCGCCGCCTTGCTGGCCACTATCGGGTTCCCGGCCATGCCCGTGATGAACAGCGAGGACGACAGCAGGTTGGCATGCGAGGCGACGAGGGACAGGAACCCGCCCAGCGCGTTCTCGCCCATCTGCGGCTCCACGCCCAAAGAGGCAATCACCGACTCGACGATTGGGTACACGATGCCGCCGCCACGTGCTGTGTTGGACGGGATGAAGGGCGCGAGCACAAGCTCGGCCACACAGATCGCATACCCGATGCCCACCGTCGACCGCCCCATCGCCCTGACCAGCGTCAAGGATACGCGGCGCCCGAACCCGGTTTTCTCGACGGCCCGGCCAATGTGGAAGGCTGTGAATACGAGCCAGGCCACCCGGTTTGAGAACCCGGATATCGCCACGTCGAAGCTTCCGCCGATCGGGTCGCACTTGTACTCGTGCCATTTGCCGGACTTGCCGCGGTACACCGTGCGGCACCTGTCGCACTCAATCTGCCGGCCATCGGAAGTCGTGCACATGAAGCTCTCGGTGAGTGTCAATGCCAGCAAGGCCACCGCCAGGACAACTGACATGGCATAGTCAGCTGTCAGCAGTCCTGTGACAACCCTACAAGAAAATTCAAGCGCCGTTTGGCGAAGAAAAGATGAATTAGCTCAACCTTTCAGCCTGCTTGCGCTCAGAGAAAATAAATTATGCATGTCGCTCGAAGACGACCTTTGCAACAAGATGGGGATAACTTACCCTGCGAACACTCCCAGCAGCCGCATGCTCGTGTATGTAAGGCCGTCTGGCACCGGGAGGTGCGAGATAATAATGGCAACCACTATGGCCGGAAGTGCGCTGACAAAGCGGGACTCTCGAGCCATCTGCGACCAGGCTTTCCAGCTACCTACAAACCGGTTATATCGCCCAAGTGCTCGCCGAAGCGACATGTTTTTATATTTAATCGTGTATATCGAATCCAGACACGGTCAGCGTAGATCATATATCGCGCGTCCCCTTCTCTCCTTCGCTCTGCAGGTTCGTCCGTTTGAATTCAAATTACCCTGCCCGATATTCTTGAGACAAGACAAAATTATAAAAGAAGCGAAATAATAGTGTTGACTTTGTACAAACGAGAACAAAGAGAGAAGGACAGAACGGGACAGGTGGTTAGTGCCGTTTTGTGCGTGCATGGCTTAGTCTTTTGCCGCCCATTGAGCCAACTGCAGTATATATTGTAAAAAGACCAGTTGGCTGAATCCTCGTGCATAATATTCCTCTTAAAACGCCGTGTTTTCCTGATAGTTACTGAAGCACTGAAGTATTCGATATAAAAATACATGCAATATGCACTACAGGTCTGCTACATACCATGAAGGGTGTCACTGATACTGCTGTTTCTGCAGGGTTGATCAGCTTGCTCCTGACTAGAATAATGTCGAGTGCCGTGAGTCGTTTGGTAGCCGATAGTAACTCTCTGATGCTCGTCAGAGCTACTATTTGCAATGAGCGGTGCCGACTCGTTTGAGCAAGATGAACTGTCCCGCATGTTGCAGCACAATGACTAGGTCTCTTATATGACCGTACTATCGATGACGCACTCGAGACAATTGATGCGGTCTGAAGGAATTAACAATTGAAGAAGTAGCAAGTCCTGGACGATAGGATCTATAACAGAAAAATCGAATAGAAGAACAGAACGAAATAATAGAAGAGAAAAAAGAACCATGAATAGAAGAAGGGCAACTTCACTGTGAAAAACAAAAGAGTACTTTTTATATGTGTGAGCTGGGCCGATTTTAATGGAGCTGACCATTGGCCATTGGCTGATCAACTGGCTTGTGCTCACTGACTTTCATGGCAGATGACCTCACATTTTTCACATCTAGCACTGCCTGTGATCTCCGAGACCATGAGACCCCCCACGCCGCGCGGCATTGAAAAAGTCACTACCGCTGTAATTAGTTCCCACATGGGAAAACATCACAACGGCCAGATTTGGGCCAATAAATTAAGCGGAAGAAAACCAATCACAAAATCAAGCCTCGATGTACTATAACTCACATCAGACATTCAGACATTAGATACTAATGGTTAACAGAATATAAATAGTAATTCTAATTTAATGGCTCGATAAATAAAATAAAATAAAAAATAAACTGCTGCCCACCCAACTGCTCAACTGCTTCCCCGCTGTTTGCCACCATACCCACTGCAATTATTGCTTCTGGCTTTCATAGCTATCTCAATCTTGATAGTCCCCATGTTCTGTGTCAGTAGCCTCATGATTTCTGGTCTTAGGACTAAAGGGTTATTTTGTAACGGAGTGATATCAGTCTTATTGCAGATCAAACAGTTTCTCCACACTAAAGCATACACCGTATGACATCAGCATAATGCAAACATATGGTCATCTTCTCCACTTTCACACACATTTTCTTACCACAAACAAATTTTCTTCCCTCCCTCCCTATAAAACCCCAACATCCCTCAGCGCCCTCTCAATCTTTCCAAACTCATCCTCATCTCGTTCTCATTCAGATACCTAATATATACCCACACCCTCAGAACACACACACAGCAGCCCAACTCGCCTATCTCGAAGTAAATTTGCTTTATCTATTCCATCTTGAGGCCAGCCTGTGTTTAGGCTGCCATCTGCTCAGTCACATGTGCCGTGCTGAAAAAGCATTACCTTACCTGGCGGATGTGACAGTAGATGGTTGCCGCAGGCTGGCACCTCTTCTTTATTAACTCCTATCCAGGGCGGCTATTGCTTGCCCTACACAGTCCTCCACCAGAAATGGTGGATGTGTCAAGCTATGCTGTAAGTATACAACAATATGCTCTATTAATTCTTCATACACTGTAAAGTTCTTGTTATTAACCAACTCTGCCCTCTTCTACCCTCCTTCTTCTCTTCTTCTTCCTTGTATCACGCACACTCCTCGGAAAACGACACATCTTCCTGCCACATTGCTATGACTCGTTCCACCCTCTGCTTCACTCCCCTTCTTCACTAAACTTACACTCGACGACACTCCGCCATTTCCCGACATCTGGCCTACTCTCGCCGACCTGTGCACACTCATCGAAAAACGAAACGCCTTTCTGCTGCCATGCTCTACCCCTATCCCGCACAAGATCGTTATTTTTCATTGGGAATCCGTTTTTCGCGGGCGAAAATCACTTTATTGGGCATAGTCTGGCCGAAGTGATATTATCCAGGACACTCTAGTTTTTTCTACTGCTGGCTGAGATCGAAATACCGGAGATTTAGTCAAAATGGAATTTGATAGTCTTTACGTGTAACACATGCTGGGTCTTGAGGGGCTGGTTCCGTTTGTGGTTATTTTAACAAAAGAATTGTCTACGATAGCATCTCTCTAGTGTCTCAGACATCCCTAATCGAATAAACATAGTAAATTGACCGCTGATAAAACCAACTTTGCACGCGTCGCATTCTCTCCAATGGGACTAACCGTGTTTGTTTTACAATTTGTCAATCTCGGTCTTAATATTTCCAGGTGGCTTGATTTCAAACAATATTTATGTATCCAGTTTATACAGAACAAATATATTATTTTCTTCCATACACTCAAAATCTTACAAGTGCTACAAGCCATTCGTTAAACAGACAAAGAATGACAGGATCTTTGTGTACACATTATGCACGCTAAGCAAATAATTCTAGGTACCTAAAATATGAGGCTGCAACATAGACATAAAACTTGTGACATGCACAGTGTATCGAGTTAGTTATTGATAAATAGTAGTGTGATTTTTTGTTGAGATTTATACAAGGCTTTGGATTTCTAAACGACTAACGTTTACGCTAAATTAGAAAGTATTTGATTAGACTTAAAGCATACAAATGGAGTATTAATTATTTTTTAAACTTCTTGTCAGGTTTAAATATTCGATATACATTCAAGAGTAGCAAGATAAGTATTTATCGCTTTTTCTATTTGTGGTCAAATGGCCTATATTATTTTTAGAAAATAAAGTTATTAGTTAAAATATTTTAGAAGAATTGTTAATAATTTCATAAAAAAAATTATACTGACAGAAAATACAGATGGACTACTCACAATGAGCATGGTCAAAAATGTCTGAAATATTCCAGCCGTCTATTATTTACCGAAACGCTAATTTGTGTAATATTTACAACAAAGCAAATTCAACCAAGCCATGTGATGCCATCCCACAAAGCGGATCACCAATCGATGATTAGTGCCTGCTTTGATTGGATGGTTTGCCCGGCGTAACTCTTCTAGGTATGCGCTACTTGCTCTAT
>JANBOJ010000344.1:0-15278 GCA_027574685.1 Coemansia erecta | reverse complement strand
GACTATTCAAAAATAATAGTTAGATATTGATAGCTTGACTATATTGACAGTTACATCTTAATAAAGTCGAATGAGAAAAACATTGGGACAGTTTTTGGAGGCACTGTATATAGAAATGTATTACGATTTTGAGAAAAGAAATTTAATCACTTATAATACTTTATTGAATCATACCGACAGCCCCTGGGTTAATGGCAATGAGGAATATAATGAAGATTTAAGATATATTTATTTTACTGCGGCGTATTGTAATGAAAATTCTATGTATATAACAATTAAGAATTTTGATAAAAACCCTCTGTGCACATTTATAGTTACACACCCAAAGACTAGGCTAAGTTTTTTTGATGGTGCTATAAAGAATGCATTTGGCATTGAATGGGATAAAAACATAGTTTACTATAGAAAACCGGATGTTGATAAATATCTGCCAATAGGAATATCAGTTGAAATGTTAGGTGCAAAGTGCCACAAAAGTGAGGAGTACAACAATGTATATATTTTTTTATAATAAAGTGTTTGGTTTTAATTTAGGCATAACGTGTTAAATTCAGTTAAGTTTATTTACCATTTTTAACATTGTGAATTTTTTAATTACATTTTAATAACCGCTATAATGACAGAGTTTGCATTCTTAGAATAGCATTTTACTGCTGCGTGTGGGGGAAAAGGAGACATACTAACTACAGTAAAGGCAAAATAAAGAATTTATTCAATAGCTAAGAAAAAACAGCAACTATTGAGGATGTGGAAGGTGAGGTCTTTATACGTGCTGCATCAAACTCACCCTGGGGCCCTAATAGTTGTTTTCAATGTCTGAATAAATATTTGCATTGTTTCAATGACTTATGTTTGTTTTGGAGTTTGTTTCCAAATGTCATTGTGTCACGATCAAATCCTATTGCGCCCATTCCTGCTGCAAACCGATTTACTTGTCGGGTGCCAAGTCTTGATCCTCTGAATGTGGATCAAAGACATCGGCGTACAACACCAATATAGACATTTGTTGGTGTGGTCCGTTATACTGACATTGTCTTTTTACTTATATATAACTCCAATATATTTGCTGCTGCTCATACATTTTAAACTGCATTTATAATATTGACAAGCATTCTGATTGTCAGACAGTCCCCATAAGGGTGCCAAGGATGCCCTTACGGGGAGCTGGCAAACTGTGTGTGGATGACAGTGGTGGTGTGCCGAGCCGAGGGACTCGAACCGAACAAGTGGTGGACCATGACAATGACCTGGTATAGGAGATTTTGCACAAAATGTCAACATTCCGTGGGCCGACATGGAAGGGGAAGAGTGAGATAAAAGGAGTGGGATTGCCTCTGGGAAGGAGAAACGGGAGTGACTTTCTCTATAATTATTCTACTGACCGGCTGCCACACCTACAGATCAGACTTAACTGTGCTTCCTGTCATTCGTTGCATGGATAACACCCTACAGGCTCACACGGGGCCTGCATCTTAGTTTTCTTATTACTGTTTAATCTACCCCTGGGGGGTTTTAACGGCCTTAACTGGTACCTTTCCCCTACAACAGAAATCATTAAAACACACAAAAACATCAGAAAATATAAAAAGCCAAAAAACATGAGCATGTTGCAGCAGGATCAAGGGGACTGGTCGGATGCGGGAGCGTCCGACTCGTCGTACAGTGATAGGCTGGTGACGGCAGTCATGATAGCCTGGGCGAAGAGCAAGAGGGTTGAGGCCGAGGCAGCGGGAGACCCAGGGAGGGGCTCTCAAGCTGTCGCGAAGCACGAAGTGGCTCTGAGGGAGTCCATCGAGAGACTGGAGAGGCAGTATAGTGACCGGGCTTGGCGAGCAGATGATCGCCTCGAGGCCATGGAGAGAGGGTTCGAGGATATGAAGGGCATGATCACGGCCCTGCTGCGGGCGAGTGGCAGTGGTGGGGGTCTAGGGGCTTCAGAACAGACACCTACGCCGAGAGCAGGCGGGACTAGTTTTGGCTACGTGCCGGCGCCGTTATACAACACACCTGAATCCGTGAGACCTGGGGCGGCGCCATATGCTGGCGCAGACGAGGGCGAACCAGCGGCCACCCCGGCGGGTGTGGGGCGAGATATGAGCTCCTCCATATGTTTGTCTATTATATAGATTTGCATCTAATATCTTTTATTGTCTGAAGGTTGTTAAGCAGCTAGCCTCAAAACAAGATAAGAAAAGTAAAAGGAGCTAAAAAGAGAAGAAGGAGAAAATAGGAAAAAAATAGAAGGAACTAAAATGAATGTTTTTGGGCTTATATTGGTTTTAAACTTTTTCAGGATTTTTAAAGGGAAGTGGTTTGAGCGGGTAGGTAAATAAAAAGAGAAGAAGTGCAGTATCTCAAGGGTACTGCATGGACTCTCGTAAATAAAGGAATCAGGTCTTCCTTGATTTCCTTCGAGCATATCTAAATAAAAAGTAATTTGATTACTGATTATATTTTACTTGTGTAAGAATATATATATATATTCAATTGGTAGTAATAAAACATAAATTAATTGTTAAGCTCTTTGCTCTACCATATATCTTTTTTTGAAGTTGAAACAATATGCCTATCAAGAATGTCGCTCTCACTGTCCCTAATCTGTTCAGCATGACAGCTACACACATACAAATAAATAACACGCCAAAAGTGTTTCATTTTATTTATTTTTCTTTTTCGGTATAAGGCTTATTTTTTAATATACGTTTTTCTTTGTTTAAAGGGTTTTCATTTTTCTATGTTTATTGCTCTAAATGCTTTATTACTTTTTATTTATGTAAGAAATAATTGGTTTCTTTGAACATACGTCAGCTGACGCGTACCTTCTTTAAAAAGAAATTAATGATAATTAGTAAATATTACTTTGTATTCTATAAAAGAAAAATAATTTGCAGTCTTACATCTGCACCTCAGTTGCACTGATTGCAGGCATATGTACATGTTAGAAAAGTGTGGCAATCAAGAAGGGGTAGCTATAAATAGATGAGCTCGCACTGCCATTATTTTCATTTGTAAAGATATTTAAAATACACTATTCTTCGCTGCTTCTGATTATTATTAAACACAAATATGTTTATCACATTTATTCATCTTACGGATGCTGAAAGTTATGCATACGGTCAAGTTGAAGGTGATGAGATTGTAGTAAGTTTTACTAATTGGCTCGCAACAATGCTTGATAAAGAATCAACATATATGCAATTTTACTATGATAAGAATTGTGAATTCGAAGTTAACGATGATGCTACCGTGACTACTGCAGCTTTGTTTTGCAACTTTACTGCTGAGCAAGGTAAGGGAACAACTTTTTATGTTTATTTTCAAGCAGCATATTGCAATGATAATTCGAAAAAGATAATGTTTAAAACATTTGATAAGGCACCTTTATGTGTATTTCGTATTGCACACCCTATGACTAAACTAAGCTTCTATCATGAATATATAAAAAATGTATTGGGAATTGACAGTAATAATGAGATATGCTATTATAGACATCCAGATTTTGCCGAAGAACTGGATATTAACACCCCAATTGGAAGCCTTGGGAGTAAATATACTAAAATTGGACAATACAACAATGTTTACATTACATATAAGGGTTCTAAACTTTGTGAGTATATGCATTTTGATTCTGTTTAAGCAAGCAGTTAACATTTGAATGCAATTATTAGTGATTTTATATTCCAATTAATATAATTATAAAATTTTGGTTAACATTTTATCCATTAAAAGAAATCTAGAGAAGTGGGTTTTAAGGTATCATATTAGGCGTCCCAATTAGCTGAGAGCCGGCCTATGGTAATTGCATTTTTTTGTGAAAGCAGGGAAAATAGAGAAATAAGAATCTGCAGGTAATACACAAACAATATTTAATTTATTTTGCTGTTACGTTAGTCAGTCACTAAATAAACCTACCTACTGAGATACCATTTGCCTATAACTGCAAAATTTTGTCAGACCTGTTAGCAGCATACTAATCATGTATATTCTGTAGAACTTTGTGTGTTAGAGACAATATCTAGTGAATATATATTTGATTTCACATTTAAGAAAATAGAGTATTGGAAAACACCACAAACACCGTATATCTCTCATTGTAGCTAGGATATTACAAGGCAGATGTTGTATAGGCCGCAATAACAACTATGTAATCATGCAATCTACAAAAGTAAAGGATACTATTTTGTACATTTACTGTCTTATGTTTTGTTTCCCTCTTGATAATTATAATAAATATGTCATTTTTGAAAGTAAACACAATACTAAACCCAGTGTCTTCATTGATCTTGATGTTTTTCAATTCTTTAAATTTAAAAAATGTCTTACTAAAAAATTGAAATCTTAATTATCGCTTTGGCAAGCACTTCTTAATTATAAATTAATTTAACGAATAGCAAGACTTTAAAAATCAGCTGATGTTAAATGTCGGCAAAGGTTTAAAGTCTGCTTTTGTATAATGGAAGTGCTGTCTATTGGACAATAGCGGCGGGAAACCAATAGCTGGTTGACTGTGATTGCATGCTTCCAATCAATGCCGGGTGAACTGCTTGTATAAGCTCTTAAAGTTCACACTGGCTTCCTATTTGGAAAATGCCTCTTCTGCTATAAAAGGAATTGCATTTTTTCCCGCTTTGGAAAGCGCCATTTTCTTCTCTGTTCCAAAAATTAATTTTTTTACTCGTATATAACATGGAGCTTATTTTTTCCGACTGTCAAACTGGTAAGGAGCACGACTATGGTCGTGTTGAAGATTCGTATACATTAAACG
Source organism: Coemansia erecta (assembly GCA_027574685.1). Lineage (NCBI taxonomy): Eukaryota > Fungi > Kickxellomycota > Kickxellomycetes > Kickxellales > Kickxellaceae > Coemansia > Coemansia erecta. The sequence goes on along the minus strand of JANBOJ010000344.1, from coordinate 10,513 downwards.
ACTGTATGAATTTTTTGGAAAAGGAGGTTGGTTCAGAATATTGTTTTTATTTCTATGAGGTTGCCGATGAGTTGAAACCCCTTAAACCAGAAACAAAGTTCAAAGATATTGGGCCTTTGAGCAATTGTGTTAATACACATTCCTGGTACATTGTTTTTTATAAATTGATTAAAGAAAGTCGAAATTTAATTGGCCTGGCTCATCTTGACGAAAATAAAACGTATGAGGCTATTAATTGGCTGTGTGAACGTATAGAATTAGAATGCGACAGTGATGAGTACGAAGAGCTGGTGCATACAAACGAGCATATTTAGGAGTGGTTGTGAACAAGCGGTAGACGGTCTGTCTGCTATATTACATGTTGGGTTTTATATTACAGGCAGAGATGATATTCATATCCGCTTGTGGCACTTTAATCAATGGTGGTTACATCTGCGGAAAAAAAAAAGCAGAAGAAATGGACTCTAGCAGAATAGGGGATTCCGAACGAGCGGATTTCGGAGAATGCATCAATGCTAGACGCAGGTGTAGGTACAGCGCCAGTGACGTAAATGCCAAACCCGCCCTCTCTTGCATCATCCGTTATTCCTGGCTAGACCCCTTTCGTCATATCTCTGGTATATAAATGCGGTGACGGCCTACCTGGACACACCTCTTCTGCCCAATATACTTTCTGTTTCTTTAATACAACAACACCCTACAGACAATGTCCACTTTATCCACAAGCACGACAAGGCCAATCGAGATCAACTCAAACAAGTACTTTGTGTACTGCGGGATCGGCGGAATACTTGCCTGCGGCACGACGCACTTTGGAATGACGCCGATAGACATGCTCAAGTGCCGGATGCAGGTGGACCCAAAGGCGTACAGGGGCATCTTTGACGGAATCCGCAAGGTCGCAGGCAGCAAGGGTCTCCACGGCTTGTATCTCGGCGGCACTGCGACGTTTATCGGATACTCGCTGCAGGGAATGGGCAAGTATGGCTTCTACGAGTACTTCAAGTACGCGTACGGGCAGGCAGTAGGCAGCGACAGGGCGCAGAGACACAAGACGCTGCTGTATCTATCGGCATCGGCGTCGGCAGAGTTTCTGGCAGACATTATGCTTTGCCCGCTCGAGACTATCAAGGTGCGCATGCAGACGGCAGCACCGGGCACGGCAGTCGGCGGATTTGCCAGCACACTCAGCCAGATACGCTCGGCCGAAGGGCTGCAGGGTTTCTACAAGGGAATCGGTCCCCTGTGGCTGCGGCAGATACCCTATACGATGGTAAAGTTTGCCTCGTTTGAGAACATCGTCGAGGCAATCTACTCGCGCGTGCTCCAGCGGCCCAAGAGCCAGCTCAGCAAGGCGCAGCAACTGGGCGTGACGTTCGCCGCCGGGTATCTGGCCGGAATCATGTGCGCCATTGTGTCGCACCCGGCGGACACGGTTGTGTCCAAACTTAACAGCGTGGCCAGGAGCAAGAATAACAGCAGTGGTCAGGCGCAGACGACGGTGTCGACGATTCTGAAGGAGCTGGGCTTCCGCGGCCTGTGGACCGGGCTGCTGCCGCGCATCTTTATGATTGGCACGCTGACGGCCACGCAATGGCTGATCTTCGACTCGTTCAAGGTCAAGACCGGGCTGCCGACCACCGGCGGTGACGGAAGCGACGATAGCAAGCGGCAGTGAGCCGGCTGATAAGCGTCCTTGATTGACAAGGATTTCTGGTTCGGAGCAATAAAGAGATAAAAAATGTTCCGATCGCACATTTTATTGGCTGCACGACAGGCCAAATCCGTAAATTGGCGATACTTGCTCGTGCATGGGCCCTTCAACCTTTGCGTTATCTCCCATCTCTTGCTTCTGTTCTGTATTTCTGTATCACTTTTTTCGCTTTCCCTTATTTGCTTTGTTTTTTGTTTTTAAAACAAACCTAAAAGACACGACACATTGCCTATATTTGTAATGGCCTTTAACGCAGTCTCCAGAGCCCCCGCCCTCCGCTTGCTGATGCAGTCGCCCGGCAAGTTCGCCTCTCGGTCGATGCCTGCCGCTGCAATTCTGCAGCAGCGCATGTCAATTCGTACAGGTATGTGTCAGACAGAGCGACCCAACTAGACGATATAGACAGCACATTGAAATCTGCTGTCGAAACAAATGCTAATTTGCCACACATGTATGTAGCCCGTCCGCTCCTGTTCAAGGCGACCGCGCCCAAGGCCCTGTTCGGCGACAACGTGCCCAACCCAGCCGGTAAGTAGTGTGACACGACGAGCGAGAGAGAGAATAAACCTGCTAAAGCGAGTCACGGACAGCCAGCCAGCATGTAATCTAAATTAACTAACCTCTTATTATCCTGCGTAGCCGTGCCCCAGCCTGCGGCGAACCGCATGAAGGGCTCGTACCACTGGATGAACGAGCGCGCGCTGACCGTGATCACGGCGCCCCTGCTGGTGACAGCCTTTGCCTACGGCGCGCACCCGATCAACGACATGCTCATGGGCATCGTGATCCCGATGCACGCATACATGGGGTTCGGCCAGGTCCTGCTGGACTACTTTGACGCGCGCCGCTGGCCGGTCATCAGCCGCGTGCTCAAGTACGCCCTCGTTGCCGTCACAGGCCTGTCGATGTTTGGCTGCTGGAGAATCAACACCACCGACGTCGGCCTGACCAACTACTTTAGCAGAATCTGGAACGCCAACAAGAACAAGCAGGCTGCGTCCGAGGCGAGCGAGTAGTAGTCTGGCAAGCATATGTGTAGCATACACTGAATGCCCGTCCGTATCGAAAACCGCAATCTTGGCTCGTCTATATGCCTTCTCCTCTGTTGTTCGCTTCGTCTTTTTATTTTACATATCTTCAAGGATTACACAAATGTACTTTCTCGACACACGTCCGGGCTTGAAAATATTGAATATTTATGTAAAATGGCATGAAGAAGGGAAATGTGAAGAATATGACAGCCAGAGTTTTACTACTGGGACGGCATGTCGCCGTCGTCTGTTTTGTCCGCAGGAACTGCCGGTGGTGGTGGTGGTGGTGTTGACACTGTAGCTGTAGCTGTAGCTGTAGTTATCGCTGCTGTGTCAACGATGTCCATGCTGTCGTCGCCGTTCTGGTGATGGTCCGCCACATCCACTGCGCTGGCAGCATCGTCGACAGGCGTATTATCGACAGCAGGCGCACTATCGGCAGAGGCACCATCGCCGCCCTCCTTGGATGGCTGCTCGGACGTCTCCTCTGCGTGGCTCTCAGGCGGAATGGCCGACTCCGATTCAGACGCCTCGCAGTCAGGACCGCTGACAAGCATGTCGTCGGTGGTCGGCACAATCAGCGTGCCGCAGACGTGCGCCTTGTTCGCGTTGATCTCGTCAACGTCCACGTTGCGCAGCTTGTTTGTCAGCGCATACGCCCGGCCACAGCGGTCGCACAGGCTGTGCATGCTCTCGGGTCCGCGGCAGATAAGCGGCGTGCGGTCGGGCGTCAGGCCGCAGCTCATGCAGCGCCACCGGGCAATCAGCTCCTCCAGCGGCCGCCCGGTCAGCTGGCCCGGGATGGCGCCGACACGCGCCCCCGCCTGCTTGCCAATGCGGGCCAGCCGCGCCATCCGCTCGTTCGACGCGTCGCGCAGCGACTTTTCGAGAATCGACGGCCGGCCGCGCGGACGCCCCGTCGGGTTGCGCAGCGACTCGCGGGCGAGGTACAGCGGCGAGGCCGATGCCGAGGGCGTCGGAGCCGGCGAGCCGGTAAGCATCGACGGCGACGGCACCATGCCTGCGACGCCGTAGTGCCCGCCGCCCAGCGAGACGTCGAGTCCGGAGAGGAACCCTGCTCCAGAGCCGCCAAAGGCCGCCGAGCCGCTGGCGTAGCGCCTGCCGTGCAGCTGCGACGCCGCCATTCCGGCAGCGCCGGCGCCGGCAACAGACCCGGCAAACGACGACATCTGGCCGCGACGCAGCCCGATGAAATCATCGCCGCCCGCGTAGTCATGCAGAGCGCCGGCTCCGTCGTAGGAGCCGCCTGCGGGTCCAGCTCCGGGGCCAGCCGACGTGCCGAGCGCAGCCACCGCCGCCGGCGTCGTGCCGTTGATCAGCGCCAGCGCCTGCGCCTCGTACACCGCACGCATGTCGTAGCTGTCGAGGAAGTGCGCGCCCTCGAGCGGCACGTTGACAAAGCTGCGCGTGTCCGGCGGCAGCTCGTCGTCGAACCAGCTCGGCAGCGCAATCATCGTGCGGTTCGTGCGGTGCACCTCGCGGTCCGGCGGCAGCCAGGAAGCCGCGGATGCGGCACCCGCACCGCTGGGCTGCGCTGCGCCTGAACCTCCGGCAGCGGCTCCTGCACCGCCACCGCCGCCGGTGCGTCCACGGCCCCTGCCGCCCTGGCGCCGCTTGCGCCGCGTCTCGCGCTCGAGATCCTTCTCGAAGCGCTCGACGTCAAGCGAGTGCAGGTGGGCAATCAGCGGCTCGAACGTCTGCGTGGCCGCCTGGTCGCGCAGCGCGGCGGCGACCGGCGGCAGGATGCTGCGCGCGAGTTCACGGTCGTCAATCTGCACCAGCCGCTGCTGAAGACGGCTTGCACGTGCCTGCGCCTTGCTGACAGGCATGCACTGCGGGCGATACGTGTACCCGGCCAGCACGAACGACTTGACAAACGCGTAGAGCTGCTCGCGAATGGCGTGGGCAATCGCAGTCTCAAACTCGCCGCCCAGCGCCTTCTCGGCGCACAGAACATGCGCGACTTGCTCGGGCGTCACCAGCTGACCCTCCAGCGCACCCTGTACCCACTGCTTGAGCAGCGCGGGCCCGCTGGCCTTCTGCTCGGCCCGGTCGCTTGCAGGCGACGACGGCACGTTGTCGCTGTCGTTGTCGTTGTCGCCATTGCCATCGTCACTCGAGCGATCTGCGTGGCCGGGCACCTGCTGGCCGGCGGTGCTGTCGCTGTCAGCAGTCAGCTGGTCGCGCAGCTCGCTGATGCTCAGCGGCCGCAGGAGAGGCGCAACGTCCCACTCGAACTGGTCGCGCAGCGCAATGTGGCCAATGATGATATCGACGCGAATGACCACGCGCAGCTCGTCGTCGACCCACACAAGCTCCTCTACATCAGACTCCAAAGTTGCCTTGTCCTTGTCCTGGACCTTGTCCTGGACCTTGTCAGGATCGCAGGCTGCAGGCTGGTCCTTTGATGGAACCTGGTTGTCCAGCTCCATGTCGGCATTCGTCTCGGACTCGTGGTCTGAATCGGGCCCGTGGTCCTCCAGCACAGCGGAAGACTCGGCCTTGGCCTCAGACTCGGAAACGGGCTTGGGCTCAGGCTCCGATTTGACGTCTGGCGCATTGTCACCGTCACCATCACCATCGTCTTCGGTGATTTCAGTAATAGTCGCGGCGGCTGCGGTGGATTTGGCATCCTGTGCCCGAGCGTACTCGTCGATAAGCATCTGGCACACCACCTCGACCGAAGACTCCATGACGTGGCCGTACTGCCTGAAGTCGTCGAGCTGCTCCTCGATTGCCTGGACAATCGCCGCCACAAACGACTCGACAGGAAGATCCAGATCCAGACACAGGTTCTGCGCAAACCGCTGCGGGGTGACCAGCTCGTTGTTCATATCCCACGTAAACGTATCGCGCAGCCGGAACCCGTCGGCATCCAGATCGAGCCGGATCGGCACCAGAACCTCGCGCTGCTCGGCCTGGTGCTGCAGCTGTCTGCGCGAGAAGCGCAGCGTCGGCAGTCTGCCGGGCGCCAGCTTGCGCTGCCCAGGCATAATGAGCGCCACCGGCGCAATCCAGCGCGCAGCCACGTTCGGCGGCACCGCTCCGCCTACCATCAGCGCCTCCTGGAGATTCGGCGTCAGATGCACGCCGGCGCCGACCATCTTGCCGCCGTGCTGCGACGATTGCGTCAGCGGCGGCAGCGTCTGGCCGTTGCCGTACCCGCGGTAGCCCGGGCCCCAGGCCATGGGCTGCGAAAAGTAGTGCTTTTCAAGCTCGCGCTCCCTGGCTGTCTCCTGAGCCTGCTCGATGTTGTGGCGGCGCTGCTCCTCGAGCGTCTTGCGGTACATCTCCTCGCGCGCCTGGTACAGCCCCGTCTCGCGCATCCGGAAGGCGTTGGCCCGCTCGATGCGGTCGACCTCCTTCTGCCACGCGCTCAGCTGCGCCTTCTGCCCGTCGTCGAGCATCTCGCCGATTTTATCCGCCGGTATCACCGTTGGTGGCGCCGGCGGGGCCATGTAAAAATTTACGGCCTGCTGCTGAAGCTGGGGCTGGAGCTGCTGGACGCCAAGCCCGTTGGTTTTGCCTGGAGTAATCGGCAGGGCTGCCGACGATGTATTTGCCGCAGACTGCGCCGAAGCGGCAGCAGCGGCTCCGGACGCAAGATGGTTTGTGACGATGGTAGCCGGGGTGGTCGCGGGAGCCAGGGCAAGGTTAGGCTTTTGCTCAGCCTGGCTCGGCCCACCACCCAGGCCAGCACTTGCGGCCGATGGCGACACAATAGCCGACGCACCGCCGGTTAGCTCCGGCTGTGACTTTGTCTGTGGCTGCTGCGTCCCCGGTTGTGCTGTCTGCAACGGGGTGGGCTCACTCACGTTTCCCGAACTACCATCCTGCCGAAAAAAATCGCTGCCATTCAGTGCTCCTGCAGCGGCTGCTGCGGCTGAAGGGTTGGCACTGCCGTTGGCGGCAATTGCTGGCCCGCCGCCAGAACTAGGTGTTCCGAGCTGCTGTTGCTGAGCAACACCTGGCGCAGATACGGCCGTCACTCCATTGGCACCCACGCCCTGTGGCTGCTGCTGCTGGGGCATGCCGGCGAACGACTTGGCGTAGGTAATCTGGTTGAGATACTGCTGGCTAACAGCTACAAGCGAGTGCTGAATCTGTTGCGCCTGCGACATGTAGTGGGCACGCTGCTGGGGCGTCGTAGCCGCAGACTGGATCGCAGCCGTAATCTGATGTCCGTAGGTCGTCAGCTGGTTCTGCTGGTTAAACAGACTAACGAGATTTACCTGCAGCTGCATCGGGAGGTTCATAAAGTTCGGAACCATCGCTGTAATTGCCATCTGTGCCTGCATCTGCTGCGCCTGCTGCTGCGCCTGTTGCTGTGGTGTCAGCTGAGGACGCTGTTGCGCAAGCATCTGCTGCTGCTGTTGAAGTTGTTGCTGCTGCTGCTGCTGCTGGATCTGTTGCTGCTGAGCTGCACTAAGCACGACATTCGTCGCCGCAGCTTGGGGAGCACCTGAAGCGCCCGCAATCTGCTGCTGCTGCTGCTGTGCCATGAGTTGCCGCTGCTGCTGCTGGAGCATAAGCTGATGCCGCTGAGCAGGCGTCATGTTGAGACCAGCCATCATTGCAGTAGACAGGTTGCCAGCAGAGGTCGTCGGAGACATCATAGCTTGCTGCTGCTGCTGCTGCTGCTGTTGCTGCGAGTTGGGCGTAAGAGCCACTCCGGTAGCAGGAGCCTGAGCCGTAGGAGACGTCAAATTCGCAGCTGCGGCCTGAGTAGCCGCCGGCCCGGACATGTCGGCGGCGCTAGTAGTCAGAACTGGCTGACCGGCAGCACTAGCAGCAACGGGAGCAGAGACAGCGTCGGAAGCAGCAGTCTGAGCCAGGCTTGCATTGCTACCGTCAGCGCTCGACTGAGATGCGGCAGTCGCGGTATCGGCCGACGATGCCTCAACCTTGACCTTGATCGCGTCGGACGACGTCGAATCAGTTGCATCCGGAAGAGATGGCCGGTCTCCGCTGCCATTAGGTGCCTCCTTCTTTGTCGCTGCGGCAACAGCCGCTGTGGTAGTTGCGGTCGACGTTGCCAGAACACCTGCAGCGACCATGGGTGACTGGCCTCCGCCAGCCTGCGGGTTGTTTACTACCGAAGCCGACCGGTTGAGTGCCTTGCTGGCTGTCGGAGGAGACATCACTCGTGGCGACTTGTTTGAGCCCTGCTGTGGGACACCCGCTGCGCTGACAGCAGGCGAGCTATGCACGCTCTTGCGCTTGACGCCGTGCTGAGCGCCCGATGCAGAAGGCGGCGCTGTCTGAGACGGCGTTGCTGCACCGCTTGCGCGGCTCGCAGCGGCAGCAAGGGCAGCCGATGCTGCACTCAGCGGTGGCTGCCCAGCAGGCGACGGGGACATGACAGGAAGTGGAGGACGAACTCCAGCCATCATTTGATGCTGCTGCTGCTGCTGTTGCTGCTGAGCACGCTGGAGCTGAGGCGACATACCCGGCTGCATACCTGGAACCGGTGTTCCAGCGACAGCGTTGGCTGGTGGACGGACACCGCCTGCACCAGAAGTAGCCGAAACCATTTGCTGCTGCATCCGCTGCTGTTGCTGCTGCTGCTGGAGCTGGAGCTGTTGCTGCTGTTGCTGAATCTGCTGCTGACTCTGAAGCAGCACCACCATGATTTGGTTCACAAGCGGCAAGTTTGCCAGGTGGCCCGCAGCCAGATACTGATGGAACTGATCGACAGTCATGTTACCGAACAACTGTGGCATCTGCTGGCGCAGCTGCTGGTGCAGTACCTGGATGTACGGCCGCGTCATCATAGACACCAGCGTCATGTGCTGGGCTACGTTGGGAGGTACTCCCGCTGGGACATTTGCACCGCCAAATCCGGGCATTGCGTACATCTGCTGAGCAGCCGCCGTTGCAGCATTGGCCGCGCCTTGCTGTGGCTGCAATTGGCCCTGGCCTTGCTGCTGCTGCTGCTGCTGCTGTGGCGTTATTGGACGGACCGGGGTCTGCTGTGGAGTCTGAGGAATCAGCTGTGGCTGAGACTGTTGTGGCTGCAGACTTCCAGAAACGGGGATTCCAGATGTGGCGCCGACGCCACTGCCAACTCCAAACATGCCATCCATGCCGTTTGGCTGCCCGACCGACGCGTTCACGCCCAGAGGCGGCTGCTGCTGAGTAGCGCGGTTGCCCATGTACTTGCTCAGAATCGACTGCTCGAAGGCATGCTGCACGCTCATGGTATCGGCACCCGCAGGCTGCTGGCTGCGGTAGCTGTTGACGTACCGGTCCACCTCGGCCGCAATCGCGGGAGGCATGGGAACGTTAGTGCCCAAAAACATGCGCTGTGGCTGCTGCGACGGCGTGGAATCAATCGACTGCTGCGATAGCTGTGTCTGCAGTGTTGCCGGGGCCTGGGTGGCGACAGATGTCGGCATCGGGGTCTGTGACTGCGACTGCTGCGATAGCTGCTGAGTCGCCTGGCCTTGCGGCGAGAGAATGCCCTGCGGGGTCATTGTAGCGCTGCCGCCCGGCGGAACTGACGATACTGGCGGGGCAGAGCCCGGTGGTGCAGCGCTAGTAATGCGATTGGCCGCTGCTGCAGCGCTCGACGCCATTCCCGATAACAGCATCTGGTGCTGTTGCTGAGGTGATAGCATACCACCAGGCTGCTGCTGCTGCGGTTGCTGATTCTGTGGCATCCCTGAGACCACGTACGGCGAAGCCTGCATACCAGCGGACGACGACATGGCCATGCTAGTACCCTGTAGCTGCTGCTGTTGCTGTTGTTGAAGCTGCGCCTGCTGAAGCTGCTGGATGTGGAACTGCTGAAGAGCAGCAAGTAGAGGCTGGTTGCCCGGATTGTTTGTAGCTTGAAGCTGCTGGATAATCTGGACACGTTGCATGGGTGGCATACTCGCCAGCCCCTGCAGAGCCTGCTGAGTCTGAAGCTGCTGCTGTTGGAGCTGTTGTTGCTGTTGCTGCTGCTGCTGCTGGAACATGTATGCCTGCTGCGCCTGCTGTTGCTGTAGCAGATAGGCGTTATGCTGGGCTTGCTGCTGCAGCGACGGCTGCTGCTGCTGCTGCATCTGGGGAGACTGGAACATGGAGGCAGCAGACATCGAGGCCGAGCCTGGTACTCCAGATACGCCCATCGCACCATGAGGAAGATTTTGCGGCTGTGTCGGCGGCGAGAACATTTGCTGCTGAAGCTGTTGCTGCTGCTGGCCATTAAGCATGCTGTTTGGCGTGGCAGAGGGGCCTCTCGGTGGCGCACTCTGCTGCTGCTGCTGCTGCTGAAGCGACTTGGCGCTGGGCGTGGGCGATGAAGCAGCACCGGATTCGGCCTTTGGTATTATTTTGCGAACTGCCACGCTTGACGGCGAAATTGCACCAGCTACCGGCGCCTTTGGTGCAGCCATCGGGCTGTTGGCAGGGCCAGCGGAGGGGCCGGCGGCGGCTGCTGCATCACCGACTTGCGGCGTAGGAGACTTGAGCTTGGGCGTAGCAGCCTTCTTGGCCTTTGCTTTGGAAACCTTCTCGGCCTTTGGAGCAGCTGCCTTTTTGGCCTTGGTCTGCCGCGGCTTCTTGGGAGCGGAGGGTGTCGGAGACTTCATGGGCGAAGCGTTTGCGTTCGCGTTAACGTTGGCGGTCGATGCCGGCGAGGCGCCAATACCGGCAGCTGACAGCGCGTCGAGGTCGGCCGGTGCCAGCGTTCCAACAGACGGCTGCTGAGTCTTGAGATGCTGCTGGGACAACTGCTGTTGCTGCTGAGGCTGCTGCTGCT
>JANBOJ010000343.1:0-15303 GCA_027574685.1 Coemansia erecta | reverse complement strand
GCCTGACATTGGGACTGCACATTTGTAAAAAAATACTTTTTTGCTTATTTGAGTTGTCTTTTATAAAATATTGAAAAATATATTTGCATTGATATAGTTTCTGGGCAGTTCAAAAAACATTATTTTAAAACTTCTAAAATTGTTAACAATTAATCTAGTAACCACTGTTAGCAATTATCTTTTGGAAACAATTAGTCATAGTGTCAATAATCTTTTGACACTCTGACTTGGTAATGTTATACCAAGTATCTGCAATTTGATCCCAGTATTTAGTCATCCCTTTGGGTGGGCAAGGGTAGAGTCAGTATAGGTAAAGCTTGAGGATAGCCCACATATTATAAATGGGGTTTAGGTCAGGAGACTGTGACGGCCATTTTATGACTTTGGAAAACTGCTTTCCAAGCTATTCCTAGACAGATTTGGCCTTATGTTTGGAATCATTGTCATGCTAAAAGAAAATCTTATCTATATTAAGTTTGTAATCCTCACTAAATGCAAGCAGAACTTCTTCAAGGATGCTCTTATTGAGGTGCTGGTCCAGAGTATTTTTGATTTTGACTATGAAGCCCATGCCCTGGGATGTGATACAACTACAAAGCTTGATGCTTCCACTGTTATATTATTATATCAACGATTGTATAATGCCTATATAAAGCCCCGGAATACAAGACCCTTTGTGATTCTGGGTTGGCTTCATTTAGTCATTTTAAATATACCTTTATTCACCTAACATCCACCCCCCATGCTTTACCGTCTAATCAACATGGCTTGCCAGGATATCCTCAGATTCTCCAACCCAGGCATAATAATTTCCATCTGATCCAAACAAATTGACATTGGTATTATTGGACCATACAACTTATCTCCAGTCATCAATGGTCCAATTCTTGTAGGCAAAAGCCCAATCAAGGTGTTCCTTTACTTTTTTTTGGGAAAAGATATGGTTTTCAAGACTTGACGATTACATGTATCCCTTGCTCCTGCAAAGCATTCTGGAATGTCTTAGTGTGAACAACAATTCTAATATTATTTTTAAGTGATTGCACAGCTTCAATTGCTGTTTCCATGCCACCAATCATATTTTTATGCAGACAATGCAGTTTTGCATGCTTAGATAACTTGACAGAATAGCCTCCAACTGCAGTGGCACAACCTGGTCTTTTACTTTTAGCAACATGCTGCACTGTAGTATGGCCTAAACCAAGTATCTTGGCAAAAGTTCAATAACTACACTATGGCCAGATTTCGCCCCTTTTCCCTGCTTAAAGCTGTCTGAATTTCCGAAATAAGAATTTTCTTATTGGCTCCACAGCCAGAAATGCAAGATTTGGGTGCTTTTTGTCCTTTTTTCGAGCCGTTTTTCTGAAATAAGGATTTGCCCGCTTAAAGTGACCATTTTGGCTGTGCTGATCGCCAGCCAAATTTGAACTTTTTATTTTCCAGCCATTTTTATTTTCCCCCACTGGTGATTGATGTTGGCATACTGTGTATATGACCGATTTTAACCTCTACCAATTTTTAATGAATTTAAAATTTTAATAAACATTATAAATAGAAAAAATTATAATAATACCAAAGTTTTTTTATAAACAGCTATTCGAGCCGATGTTTTGTGCTTCCATTGCATAACTTATACTCTAAAAACGGCTTGCTAGCTAATGGTCCAAATACATTTGAGTGTGTTGGATATTATATTAAATAAAATTATAAATCAAAAGCTACAGCAGTGTCAGCAAATCCTGCAAAAGCACTGGCTGATGCACAAGCAGTGTGCAGGTGGTGTCAGGCTGGCGCACAGGCGAGTGGGCTATCAAGTGGGTAGGCAAGTGTGCAGGTGGGTGGCCAGCCACTAGGCAGGTCGGTGGGTCTGCAGATCAGCAGGCAAGTGTGCAGGCCGGCAGGCAGGTATGCAGGCCAGCAGGCAGGTATGCAGGCCAGCTAGCAGGTGTACAGGCTGATGGGTTCACAGGCCGGCAAGTGTGCAGGCTGGCAGGTGTGTGCGCAGGCTGGTGGGTGTGTGCACAGGCAGGCCAGCAAGTGGGTGCACAGGTGGGTGGGTGTGTGGGCATCAACAAATTTGACCTGTTTTTCCAATTAAAATGTTACATATGTGACAAGAAATATTTTATACTTAAAGTGATATGATAAACTAAAATAAAATATAATGAAAGAATGATAACCTTGCTTATTTCATACTATTATTTGTCATATTTAGCCAAATCAAAAAACTTTTTAGGCTGCAGTTATGGATATATAGCACATACATTGTGATGGTTAGTTTAAGATAGATTAAACAGACACACACTAAGATAATGGTGGCATTAGTAGTCCCTACAAAGCATAATTATCTTTTTTCAATACTATTTATTAAATTATATTACTTGTACTACATTATACATTTTCAATAAACAATTTTCTCCATTAAATTGTTTTAATGTTTTTTTACATAAAATTCTATTAATTTAATTACATCTCTGTACATCATTTGAGTTGATAATAATATTTAATTATATAGATAAAAAATATAAAACCAACTGGCAGAGAGTGTCACAATATTACCAAACACCAAAGCAAAGTCCTCTTTGTGCAATGTTGTATAGTAGCGTTTAATGTTTAAAGCACTTACATGCTCCAAAATAGTTAAATAATCCTCCAAAAAAAAACAGGGAATGTAGCCAGCGGCTCTTTTAATGCAGTAGGAATTAATTAAAAATGTGTATAGAGCAGGATTAGCTTCTTGGACAAGAGCACATTTATGAATACACTTGGTAGAATTAGAAATATGATTAAGTGCGAAAAAGTGGTAACTTCATTAAATATGTAAGGAAAATATAGGGCAACTTCTCCAAAATAAGCTTTATCTTTAATAAATAAACAGCCATTTAGCCCTGAGCAACTAAATTGGGAATAAATAAGACACTAGAAGAGTTACAAGATAATTTAGCTTTTGAGAAAAGTGGCACAGAGATATAATTGTCAACTGTAGCCTTTGAATAAAGTGTGATATCTGATTTAAGACTTGTAGCAGGGTCTTCGACAACTGGATAATATTTTAAAAAATGAAATTTAAGAGAGAAATTATTAAAAATAATTGTCAGAATATTGGCAGGCTCAGCCATCAATAGAATTAAGAGATATAGGATTTAGGGCACATAGCAAATTATTTTGCAGCTTTCTCTGCTTGATACGACCCTGTCTAGAGGAGTCAGTAAAATAGGAGGAGGAGTTGGTGGGTGTAGCAGCTGTTGCTTGTGCTGCTGCTGCCCGTGCAAATATATATATGCAATATTGTGACACTCTCTTACCTTTGATTCAGAATAATAAATTAACTGAGTGACTATTTCACTGTAATGCTTGCTCCAACTCCTAGTGAATTTTTTGTAATTTTCATTAGTATGCTCTAATGGTCTGGTAGAATATCCAGGCAGGAAATCACACATTTCAATTATATCAGCTAAATATACAAGAAAGTAAATATTTGGAGTAGCTTTTAGACCTTTCTCAAACAGATTTGCCTTAACAAAATTAAATAGTATAACACCATTTGCACGTAAATAATAAATGTCATTTAAGGAAACATTCCAGGAGGTACAGATTAAAACAATATGTGCAAGTGCACATAAGACAATGGATCTAGGATTAGTATAGTGCCAAAAATCTAGTGCAACAATAGGCAAAGTTGTTTCCAAGAAAAATATCTTGTCAACTGCTCTCACCTTGCTGGTATCATCAAGTTTAAAAAAATTTAACATCAAACTAAGCTGGACAGAGTTGTTTAGCACGACACATACCCCTATTTATATTTTGTAATAAGTATTTATTAATTCTAAATACATTACATACCTTATGATCAACATAAGAAATAAAATTGGTGGCAATGTTTGAAAAAAAGATGCATTTCATCAGCTCCAAAAAAGCTGGCACTACTAAAAGATTTTAATATAATAAGAGGGCATCAAAAAATTATTCTTCATAATATTTGCACCCCTAGAGTTTCTATAAGACACAAGGTTTACATGCGTATAACTATGGTTGATGGATTGGAAATGATTTAATTTTTAGAAGGGATTTGGGAAGTATTACAACATCTACAAAAGTGATTTCTGGAATGTCCCATTTTACCAGAAATTGCTGTAATACCAGACATATCACCAACAAATCCAGTACATGTTATATTGAATTTAGTTTTAATACCACCAAGATTAACAATAAATGCAGATCTTTCGAGCCTATGAAGCTCTTTAAATAAATGAAAGAGATAGGATCAGTCATCATGAGCCTTATTGTCACTGCCAAATAAAATCATTAGCTGTATCATATAGGCATTTTGGGCTTGTATCTGTGATGGGAGATTTAAAACAACAATGTTTACCATTGTACACAACTTTTTTTGTTATTTATAGCCTCACAGTAGTCATCAATTTGGATTTGTAAATAAATAGTATTGGATACATTACCTTGCAAATGTTTAAGGCCATTTGATCCATCAAAAACATCTTTTTTGGTATCAATTATAGTCTCAGATCCATTTCTGAGCTGGCTAGCCCCATGTGCATTAGCCCACGTACATTATCATTTTGCAACATTGATGCTAGTTGAATATGTACCGGGATATATGCAAATAATGAATTAGCAGGCCATCTTCTATCCCAAAAAAAATGGGACATTGCTTCTTACAATAATTGCAATTAGCTCTGTTGTTGTAGAAAGCCATGCAACCAGTAAAACAACAAGGATAAAATTCAGTATATTTTTTTAAAAAAAAAAAAAAAAAAAACTTAGTCTGTTCTTTAACTAGATATAATGATGAAGGGCGTAGAAAACCAGGAAAAAAATGGAAAATAAAATCGTTAATAGGACCTTCTAATTCTCTACACATTTTACATGTAGCATGGTATTTATGTAGAATACCATAGAATTTAGATGCAAAATTAGTTATAAAATCATTGATGGTTTCATCTGGGAGGGAAGAGTCAACATGCTGGTCTTTATAATCATTCAAATTACTGTGCTTAGCTAATATAAATTCTGTGTATAATAGCCCTGCAGGAATACTCCCCAGTGGAGGTATAGACATGTGCTGCCCGCTGCTGTGGATCTCTGTGGTCTGCTCTAAGAAAAACTCTAGCTCTATATCATCCTCCAAGCTGGAAACGTGCTCAACTGTCTTTGTGTTGCTGCCATCACTGCTGTACTCTGTATTAGCCTCTGTGGTCTGTTTTGGAGCAGCCACACTGTTTATCTGTAGCTGAACTGCTGCTTTCTCTGTCTCTGTATCTACCTGTGTCTGTGTCTGTGCCTGTGCCTGTGCTTGTATATCCACTATGTGGTGTGTGTTTGCTATGTGGGTTTATGCGCTGGTTTCTGTTTTTACGTTTGGGTGGCATTATAAGAGTATTAAATCTTGGATACTTTTTTGAAAAGACAGATAAGAAAAATCCGCACTAACAATCAAATAACATGCATAAGAGTGCTTTTCTGTTATTGAAAAATTTCCAAGGTCACATCACACAGAATATCATGCTTGCCATAGAATAAGGGTTTACAATTTTTTTGTTCTGTTATTTTCAAAGTTATATATATTTTTTACAGCTTGCATTTGTATAAAATTGAATATCCAGTTTTATTATGTCTAAATGGGGGGTCATCTAATACCTCGTAATCTGAGAGCATTTGCCTAATTGCTACTTATTCAAATAATCTTGGCACATTGCTACAGATATAATATATTTATTTTGTTTTTATTATCCCATTTACTACCAATAATGTAATATATTCTTTGCATATTTATTTGGCCTATGAAACTGGTTCCCTTGGGCAGTCAAGAAGGTACCCTCCCGTATAGTTAATATATACCAGATAGCGCCATGCTGTAAATATAAAAGCCCCTAACCTCTGAATGGCTGAAGGTGTGTCAACTGGCCAGATGATTTGGTATGACCTCCATGGCACAGCAGTGACAGCACAGCATCATCCAGACTTGAAGCTTTGGAGAGGTCTGTTCAGGAGCCACAGAAGCAAAATAAACATCTTCAACAGATAAATACTAGCCTAGCAGGTCGCCTATTGCAGGTAGAGACTATTTTAAAGACACTGACCTCATCTTCCACTATCAACAATAGGCTCGGAACTATTAAAATTTTAAAATCCAACTGGGATGCAGTTCATTTATCTTTATTCACTATTTAAAAATATTTACTACTAGTCTCAATATGGAGGCCAGAGATTTTGTTGATTTCAATGACAACAAAATTATTTTTACTCGCCTTGATACATGGGGTAATCAGCCTAATCACATTAAGCAAGAAATTGCTAAACAATTTATTTCTCTAAACTCACAGAATCACCACATCATTTCCACAAAGCATCCTTTTAATTTAGCAGCCTCTTACAGCCCCGATAACCTTGATATGATCGAATCAGATGAAATTACTACTACAATTGATAGTCTGGCCACTCCTGAATTATGCAACAAGTATATAATGCTTGATATTGATGAAGAATTCAATGCACTTATCTATTCTTGTCGTGGAACACATGCAACGGCATGATAAGTATTAAACAGAAATATATTACTAAACAACTCTATAATATACTACTCTACCAATTTATTTATGTTTTTCTTTATTTAATTTTTTAACAACAAGATTATTCATCTTTTGTCAGGTATTTGGCCATATGGACTTGGGTTAAAGGAAGTGATTAAATATTCCAAGGTAAAAGGAATGCTTCAAAACTTCTGGCTTTGTATGCTAGATGATGGAATAACAATCCAAATTGCCTGTGCTCCACAAAAAAAATATGCAGACAATTGGCCCTACAATCCCTCCCTTAGATTTTACAAAACGCCTTTAGCTTGGAATCCAGAAAATGGCAGTTCTTCTATTGACGGTAAACATTTCCCCAGAATATTAATCAGATAATTGATAAACTGGCAAAGGAAACAACTACAGCCACTAAAATCCCTGCTAAAGACTAACCAAATACATTGCCTGACCTTAATTTATCTAAACGCTGGAACAATATTGGCACACTCTCCTAACATAGTCATTATTATTTTCACTTTTTATAATAAATTTTAGTTCTATCCATTTATCAAATATAAATTATACTAGTTGATTAAATTGTAACTCTTCTATTAACAGACGAGAACGGTTTAGACAAAAGGCTATTTTATAGTTTTATATTGTGTGCGATCTTCTTCTTAAACTGTTCATTATCAAGTTTTTTTATTAATTCCATCAGAAATTCTAACTAAAATAATAACCGATAAAATAATGTTAACCAAGACATCCAATTTATTTAAAGATTTGGCAAGTATACACGCGTTACTACTTATTTTTATTATTTTTTATATAGTTATCTTCTGGAATAAAGTCAAAATTCTATATTTGTTTTATTTGATATTAAAAATGCACTATACTTTAGTTAAACTCTAAAAAAGATTGGCAAAATATAATGAACAAACCGTTAGGATGCTGCTATTCCAGGTAAATACTTTTGGCAGGAGACTTTTGTATTAAAAAATATGGCTATTTTAAAATAATATTTTATAGTTACCTTAAAACATTGACACATGTTGCTTACTCTGTATGCAAACTCACTTTACAAATGACAGTACCTGCATGCTGTAAAAAAACGTGAACGCCCCTGTATTTTTGACAATACCCATCCTTTTGTGGACACTTTCAAGTCTTAGATTTTTAACATTTCATTGTATTTTAAAAGGGGTGTACCTTATTTTTAAAATTGTCAACTCAGGGCTACTGATATTTCATAATACCAGGTGCGATTCATTTTGTCTAAAGCTGTGTCAATGATCTGATCAGACATAAGGGGCCAAAATATGCACAATGCAATTTGGCATGCAGATGCACTATTGTTCTTAAGCAAGCTTTTTACCACTTCGGAGCCAAACAGTACGGACTTTTGGTTTTGTGTTTTTCTTTTCACTTGTCATCTTTCGCTTATTTTAGCACCCTTTTTATTTTTGACCTTCACCTTGACACTTAGCAACTTTAGCTAGTCTGTAGTAAGTAACACTTTTAGCATAAGTAGTCTCATTTAGATTCTCCCTGTCATTCTATATCTAACTTATTATGTAGCACAATATATGTATGTATTTCTTTGCCAACTTTAAAGAGCACCTGACTAACAAATACCGCCACTTCAAATGGTTTACTTATACTAATATTTGTAGCTCGAATATCCTTACATACCAAGTGGTGACCTCCAGCTAAAAGTAGCTGTAACATGCTAGCCCTCAGTACTGACCACATGATGCTAGCAGCAGGTCCTGGCCACATGATGCTAGCTGTGGGTCCCAGCCGACAAGTTCTTGCAACAAGATACTGACAGACCATGGCTGGCTGCAGGTTCTGGCTGCAAGACACTTGTTAACAAGTGCTGGTCACATGGTGCTAGCCATGGGCCCCGGCAACAAGATGCTGGCCAACCACAGCTAGCCTCATGGTGCTGGCTGCAGGTTTCTCCAGCAAGACACTCACCAACCACAGCTGGCCTCATGACGCTGGCTGCAAGTCTGGCAGCAAGATACTCACTGACAAGTTTCAGCAAGTAGACACTGGCCAACCATGGCTTGCTTCATGGTTATGTCCACAGGTTCCTCCAGCAAGATGCAGGCTGAATAGAGCTGATTGCACATGCTAGCCACAAGTTCTTGTGGCAAAATGCAGGATGCAGGTTCTAGCCACATGATGCTAGCTGACAAGGGCTGACTTCACAATGCTGGTCTAGCGGGTAGGAAAGAGGGGGTGCAAGCAATAAGTGGCAAGCAGCTAGTGGGCAGCCAGGCAAGCAGGCAAGTGAGCAAGTGAGCAAGTGGGCAAGTGACTAGTGGGCAGCCGGGCTAGTAGCTAGCAGGTGGGTAGCATTTTATTTTACAAATTTATTTATTTAATAAACATTTTATTTTATTAATTTATTTTATTTATTGAGCCATTAAACCCTGTATTAATTTTGTATATTCTTTCAACCGTTAAACTGCACATTCGCACCCTAGCGGTCGTAGCGTTATGGGTTCTCACAGGAATTTGTGTGATACCTTAAAATATCCGTATTGTTCAAAAGACTAAAAACAAAAGCGAACCCCAAGACTATTCTTGTTTTCGCGTTTGCGTCCTCTTTTATTAGATCCTTGATCCTTCCGACTAGATCATCACTTAATCGATTAGTGATGTCGCCGCGAGAACGACAACCATCACATCATCCCCCGTTTATCTCAGAGTGTGTCTCTTCTTGATCGTCGTCTTCGTTCTGTATGGCCTTTTTCTTAATAGTCATCGATGCTTTTGACCACATCTTTTTTGGTACCAGTTCGCCAATCTCTGCTCTCTGTAGTCGCTTGTTATGTACCATTTCCAAGAGCTCAGTACCATTGGGGAACAGTAACTTGTACGTGTAAAACGGTCCTTGTCTCGCAACTCTGAATGGTCCATAGAATTCGGCGTCGAACTTCTGCTTTTTCATGTTTCGCACCATGACCCAGTTGCCGACCTCGAACTGACAGTAGTTACCTTGTTGACGTTGTCGTTCCTCGATCTTATGTGCTGCTGCAACCTGGGCTTCTACGGCGCGTTTACGGATAACGTCCAGATAATCGAAACGGCTCAGGCTCTTGGTGTATCGATCTGCTTTGTTACAGTTACTGGTTTCTAATGCCGGTGGGTCTACATTGTGAGGTAGCCTCGGTTCGGCACCAAATACCATTTGGAACGGTGAGTAGTGCATTGTGCTGTGTGTGCGTATGCGTGTGGTCCATACAACGCCATCGAGGTATTCATCCCAGTGGTGTTTGTGTCTGAACACATGTTTAGTCAGTGCCTTGCCCACTGTACCATTGGCGTGTTCCGTTTTACCGTTGGACCTCGGATGGTATGCTGACGTGAAGCATTGTTTTATGCCTTGTCTGGAACAGTACTTGCGAACCAGATCCGATCTAAACTGTGTACCACGATCCGATATAATTTCCTTAGGCATGCCGAACGTTGTTGTGATCTCTCGATGTATGAAATCGGCGACAACTTTAACTGTGGCCTCTGGTACTGCGCGTGCGACCACCCAGTTGGTTGTATGATCGATAGCCAGCAATATCCAACGGTTACCGGTTGGTGTCTTAGGTAAGCGGCCTATGAAGTCTATGCCCCATCTCATGAATGGTGTGTTTACTGGCGTCAATGGTGTTATCGGTGATTCCAAGCGCTTGCCTTTTCCGCATGTCTGGCATTCTGGGCAGCGACCCAACACACGTGCGACTGTCTTGTCCATATGTGGCCACCAGTGTCTTGGGCGTAGTATACTCAGCATGGATGCTATACCCATGTGTGCTAGCTGTCTGTGATACTGTTCGACGATCTGCTCTCTTTCTGTGGCCATGACGTATGGGATTGGTACACCTGCGCGTGACAAGCGGTATAGTTTGTTGTGTATTGTTTGGAACCGTGTTGCATCCTTGTTTAGATGTTTCAGTGCCCCGTCGCTTTCGTCGTTCTCGTCATCACTGTCTGTCTTGTTAGGAGGGTTCGAATTATTAATTTCATCCCCCTCTTCAGATCCGAACGGTCCGTTAAGTGTAGCAAGGTCATAGCGTCGGGACAGTGCATTGGCTGGTATGTTGTCAGTGCCCTTACGGTACACGATAGCTGGGCTCATGTGTTGTATGTCTTCCAGCCAACGTGCAATACAGCCCTCGACGGCCACATCGCTGAAGATCTTCTCGAGGCTCTGATGATCTGTGATAACTAATGCCGTGCGCCCTTCTATGTAGTAACGCCAGATCCGTAGTGCGTGGATAATGGCAAGCATCTCGTGCTCGTGTGCCGTGTAGTTGCGTTTGGCTGACGTCAACGTGCATGACTCAAAGGCGATCGGGTATAACACACCATCATGTTCCTGTGACAACACGGCACCAAGTGCAAAGTTACTTGCGTCGGTCTCGATGGTGAACGGTTTGGACCAGTCTACTGTGTGTAGCGATAGCGTCGCTGTCATGGCTCGTTTCAGTTTTTCGAATGCTGTCGTGCTTTCTGACATCCATATTAGTTGTTGCGTACTACCAGCCAGGCCGTTCACCATGGTGTATAGTGGTTTAGCGGTAGTTGCGTATCCGGCAACAAATCGGCGGTAGTAGTTACAGAAACCAAGGAATGAGCGTAGTTGTGTCACCGTGACAGGGCGTGGCCAGTCGGCGATTGCTGTGACCTTGTCTTGACATGGTTTGATACTGTTATGTCCCACCATGTGACCCAGAAACTCCGTAGTTGTCAGGCCAAATGTGCATTTGCTCGGTTTTAGTATGATCTTGTTCTGTCGGAGCGTCTCTAACACCTGTTGTACATGTTTCACATGATCTTCCTTAGTTTTTGAGAATATAAGTATGTCGTCTAAATAAACAACAACACACTCATCCAAAAACTTGTGGAGTACCGTGTTCATGAATCGTTGGAACGTGGCAGGTGCACCTTTCAGACCAAAAGGCATAACTAGCCATTCGAAGGCGCCGTAACGTGACGTAAAGGCTGTCTTGGTGATCGAGTCCGGGTGCATCGGGATTTGGTGATAGCCAGATGCTAAATCAAGTCGTGAGAAATACTGTGCTCCCCCCAGTCTATCCAGGCAGTCATCCACTCATGGTAGTGGGTACTTGTCGTTGATGGTTACCTTGTTAAGTGCGCGGAAGTCACAACACATACGCATCTTGCCGTTTTTCTTCTGTACGAACAGAATCGGTGCTGCATATGGTGATGCTGATGGTCGTATCAGCCCACGGTCCTGTAGTTCTGTCAGTTGTCATTTGAGTTCCTGTAGTTGTGTCTCACCCATGCGATACACTGCTTTTGTGATGGGTGGTGAGTCACCTGTGTCGATGACATGCTTTACTTCATGTTCCACATTCAGTTGGAAACCCTTATCGTTCAATACCTCTGTGAATGCTGCAATTGTTTTCTCCAGCGCCAGCCAGTTGATCTTGACCTCACCATGTGCGATACCGGTGTCGCCTAAGTGGACTGCGAAACATTCATCGATCTGGTCTTTCCGTAGCATTCATGCTAACTGATGACGACTGACTATGAAAGGCGCTGCGGGTAGGGTCATGGTCAACACTTGTGTCTGGCCTGCCACTGTCCAATACCATGGTTGACCAGCATAACCGGGTTGTACATTGAAACGTTCCCAGACATCGTAGCCAATAATCATCTCAAGGTCGTGTAGCGGGAAGAGGAAGGCGGTTATGTCAGCTGACACCTTACCACAGTCAATGTGAAGTGTCACCCGATGTGATATCATTGTCTCCTGTCCATCCGCGGTTCACACAGACATTTGTGTGCATTTGTGTAGTTCTAGTCCCAGACGTTTGGCACATGTTGGTGAAATAAACGATTTTGATGCTCCTGAGTCAAGTAAGGCTTTTACTTGTCGGTTGTTGATTTGTAGATGTGCGTACGGTCGCTGGGCGCTATCGGCTGCCATGCTGCCTACTGCAAGTGTTTTCATTGCCCTTATGCGTTGTCGTTTGGCCTCTTTATTTTCGCCGTCCTTGTTGTCTCCAGCTGCTTCCTTGTGTGACTGCTTCTCTGTATGTTCCGTCTGTTGCTCCTCTGTCGAATACTCGTTGTCCTCCTCCGCTGTGTAGTATCCATCCTCTGAAGCGTCGCTGGCTAGTGCCTGGAATCTGTTTTCTGTTTGTATATATCTCTGCTCCTCATCAGCCGTTAGGGTGTCATTGGATTTATTTATGAAACCTCTGACTAGCGTAGGGTCAACAGTGTGGCTGTTCACTGTTGACCGGGGCCTTTTCCCTGTGGGCAGTCGCGAGAAATGTGGTCACCGCTACCACAGCGGAAACAGAGTCGATTATCACGCATATACTGGCGTACCCAGTGTTGGCACGTATTGACCTGCATCTGTGCACCATTGATTGTGAGGGTCAGCATGCGGTCCGGGTATTGTGGTCTGCCCTGGTGGTGTCCACTGCCTCGATTGTTATTTCCGTTGTTCCCATTCCACGTGGTCATAGCAGCAACATGTAGGAGGTCCTTGATTTGTGCCATCGTGAAAGTAGGTTCAGATACTGCAGGAGTTGTGGTTACCTGTGCCGGCATATCCGTCTGCATTGCATCTACATCCATGGGTTCGGGGACATTGGATGTGTTCGTCGAATCCATCGTGATCGTTTGTCCTCCTTTAATGTGTTCATATTTGAGAGCTGCTGCCACTACTTCCATGAAGTTCTGTGGTTCTTGCGCATGGATATACTCCTCAGGTTTCTTCTGGAGTCCTTGTAGGAAGTCGAATCTGCGTTCTGCATCATCCATCTGATAGGTGCCAACAATGCTCGTCTCTGCTGAGATGTATTCTGATATCGTACCAGTCTGTTTCAGGCAACGTAGGCGTTCGTGGATATTGTCATCGACAGCCAGTGCTGCAAATTTCGGTTCGAAGTAATTCACAAATTCGACTACCATGGTAATTGGCGACCACTCCACTAGGGCTCGTTCGTTGGCTGTCAGTGATTCTTGTTGTCTGTGGAGGTTTATTTCTACATGGGCTTGACCTTCCACATGGCGGCGTAGGCATGCGAGTTTTCTTTCTTCTGTGTTAATGTCATCCTCGAGGAATGCATCCCTCGTCAGCGCTATCCATTCCTTGAACGAGTGCTTATCGTTTCAGCCTGAGTACGTAGGCAGATCAGCTATGGCCATTCGTGCCATCTTCGGTGCTTTTGATGATGGTTAAAGTAAAAGAAACGGGGTGCTACCAATGTGATACCTTAAAATATCCGTATTGTTCAAAAGACTAAAAACAAAAGCGAACCCTGAGACTATTCTTGTTTTCGCGTTTGCGTCCTCTTTTATTAGATCCTTGATCCTTCCGACTAGATCATCACTTAATCGATTAGTGATGTCGCCGCGAGAACGACAACCATCACATTTGGAAAGCAAAAGACAAATTATTGAACTTTGAGGGTCCTTATTTCAGCAAGGGGAAAGCGGAATTTTGGCTAGGGCAAAATCGATTTTTGGCGGGCAGGAAAATTCAATTTTTGTGGGGCAAAATCTGGCCATAGTGTAGCACCATTATCCAAATGTTCAAGTATATTGCTATTGACATCTCTACCAATGAGCTCCATATTTTTAATACTGACTTGATAAAAGTAAGATATATAAGTAGTGTGCGTAATAAGCTGTTTGCAACATATAAGTATTACAAGATAATATTGAACAAAATAACAAGTAAAGGAGTTAGACAATTTTCTAAGCATAGCATTACAAAAACAATAACCTTAATAAATATTTTACCACTAGAAAAAGCAACGGAGCACCTATTAAAACATGTATAACAAGTTAACAAAGAGTTTTTTAGTCTTGATGCCATTAAGGTTATTCTTAAAGCCCTATTTTTAGTATCAATTTTGTCAAACAAATTGCAGTAAAAATTGTTAATCTCAACTGATTATCCCCAACTGTTGCAGAATACTAGATAGTATGTGTGCCAACACATACAAATGTTAAATTTACAAAAACATTAAAATTGGAGGAGAGAGTCAAAAGCGGCAACATATTAAAATAATTGCTTAAAAAAGCAGTGAAGCAATTGACCACTATTTAACAGACAGCTATCTGAGATGCTCTACAAGAAAGATTTTTGCTGTCACACAAACACCGAGTATACTAGATTTTATATAAACTATTTTTCTTATGGATACAATAAATCTTCGTTATTTGAAAAATGCGTAAAAATATAAAATTCTACTGGCTAACCGCTACATTTTGATGAGTCTTATGGTTACCCGTACATGCGCTGTGGTTATTCAATGATAAAAACTATTGAATAAGAAATCTCGTTGATATGTCTTTGGTAATTGTAAAAATTGGTCATTACCCAATAAGTGTAGTAAAAAGGTCTAATTTAATAAAGATTGGCAGTTAAATTTTGATTGCATCAACAATCGTCAAAATTGATTTTGAATGGAAATCTTGAATACAACAAATACTGCAAAATTAAACAAAACCGGGCAGCGGTAAACTACATTAATTTAAATACTACCATAAATTCAACGATAATTTTCTGTATTAGAGACATGACTGTAAAATATAGTTTTTCAGTGAATAGGTTAGTCATTTAAAGAAATTTGTGCAAACCCCGTATATCAAAATACTTTATAAAATTATGGAACTGCCCAGAAACTATATCAATGCAAATATATTTTTCAATATTTTATAAAAGACAACTCAAATAAGCAAAAAAGTATTTTTTTACAAATGTGCAGTCCCAATGTCAGGC
>JANBOJ010000342.1:0-15366 GCA_027574685.1 Coemansia erecta | reverse complement strand
T
This sequence comes from Coemansia erecta, assembly GCA_027574685.1. Taxonomy (NCBI): domain Eukaryota; kingdom Fungi; phylum Kickxellomycota; class Kickxellomycetes; order Kickxellales; family Kickxellaceae; genus Coemansia; species Coemansia erecta. The sequence goes on along the minus strand of JANBOJ010000342.1, from coordinate 15,365 downwards.
ACTCCCTTGGGTAAATCAGAAGGACATTCCAAACCAGCTTCTGAGTAACGCGGGCAAGGGTATATAATCGAGTTGTGTCCTAATACAGCCGGAATAAGAGTCTGCAAAACCGGAAGCAGAAACAGAGATAATGCTGGCAGCCTCATCGCCAAATATTCTATGTGTGTACTTGCTCGCTTTCGACTTTAGAGGTGCAGTTGCCTTCGTTAAAATAGATGAGCAATGTAGCTACTACCGCTATTTTGTGTCAAACAGGAGTACTGGTAGAGCTATAGAATAAATAAAAATAATAAAGTGCGATAGAAAGTGTAAGGTCGTTAGAAAACTAAGGTAAGAAGAAAACAAATTCCATAAGAAAATACCAAAGAGAAATAAAGCAAGAGAAAAAACAACACTATTGAAACAATTTTGTGGAGTGTGCCAACACAGCGTCTCATGTTTTAGTACTGTCTATTTTAGCAGTTCGCTGTTCTTTTTAAAATAAAAATTTTTATTTTATTTTCTTTTGTTTAAATTGTCCATTATATTAAGAGCTGGGTTGCTCTTTTTATTTTAAAAGGATATGCGCCTTTTATGTTTGGTTAATGGAAAATTCACAAAAAAAATACACTTGTTTATTTAAAATAAAGCAGGGTAAATAAATTTCTTTACTAAAAGATATAGCATGTGGAGACATGTGTTGCCTTTGATAAATGCTTCAGTGGACGCGTGTCTGTTAACGACAAAGAACTGAGCAGGCTTTGTTTGATTGCCTTCTATCTAGCCATTAGTTTAAATTACGTAATTTCTAGTGCAGTTAAAAATAGGCAAAAACGATGACACGAGTGTACAAAATTGCCATCAAAGAAGCATTGTTTGTTTGACAGAAGGTTTCCATCTATTCATGCCACATAAAAACTATATCGCAATAATTGTAATGTTGAACATGCGGTCACTTGATACCAGCCCACATTCTGCTGATACGAAAAGGGGGACGCATGCAATATAATCGAGGCGGCTCAAAACAATTTCATTTGATGCAGTCCAAAATCAAGAGCTGCGATCCCGTGGACACGGTAGCAGGTCTTTTTTATATTAAACTGCACGAACTATATTGAGCCATGCTCCCTGTGACGTGCTCAGCTTTTTCGGATCATAGGGTGGGTATTAGGCCGGCTAATATGATTCTGTCTTGCTGGAAGACATGACCGGAGATATAAAATCTAAATGGTAGCACCGCCGTGTCTTTATCCATAGTACCAGCCACTCCAAGTTCGATTATTCCATATATAGTTAAGCATGCGCTCCTTTCCTATCTTTGCACAAGGTGTCCTGTTAGTAATTCTCAAGGCGGCTAGCATTAATGGTCACATGGAGATGATAAAGCCTTGTCCGCGATTTAACGCCAACGGCATTGACTGCCCGGCTCTTCCAGAAGGAATAGACAAGGATTACAACGAAAACTCGCCAATCAGCTCCAAAGGAGTGGCACTACAGCCGTTCTGCAAGTATGCAACTCCGTGGCCAACGCCGGCAGCTATATGGACAGCCGGGGAAACTGTGACTGTGCAGTTTAATACCTTTGGAAGCCCACACTCTGGCGGCCACTGTGAATGGTCCCTATCTTACGACGGCGGCCAGACGTTTGTCGTTGTGCATAGGGAGCTGCGTCATTGCTTTTATGACACTGAAAACAACTTACAGACAGTATACAACTTTACGCTTCCGGCCGACCTCCCGGGATCAGATAATGCCATATTTGCATGGTCGTGGGTAAATGCTATGGGCAATCGCGAGTTTTACATGAACTGTGCGGATATTGTCATTAAAGGCTCGTCTAGCTCGTATACAGGCCAGCAGATGACGGTTCTCAACTACCCGGGCTACCCGACTGTTCCAGAATTCCTTGGAAACTACGATACGGGGATCGACTATTACAACAATGCAACCAGCATCACTGTGTATGCTCCTGACACAGCGAGCCAGTCCAGTGATCCGCCTCCACAGAGCAGCAGTCCCGCGTCTCCATACAGATGACACATCCTCCTTTTTCCGTATTTTCCTCCACGCGGCATTTACTCCTTCAGTTTGGGCTCCTGCCCGAGTCAGCCTGCATCAATTCTTGACCGAGCCATTGTTGCCGGTAAACTAGCTTTATAATACACAAAGCCTCTTTAATGAATCTTGTGGAACGCAGCATTGTTGGATGCGAAAAAGAAACTTGCATAGATCGGCTCCAATGTGAGCTTTTTGCATTTGCCGAAACACATGGATGGTGGACTATGCATGGCGTACATGTCATATTGTTTTATCTACGCAATGTTTCGAGTCTGTTTTATGCCGATATTGGACCATTCCCTTGCTGTTGCTAACAAATTGAGCAGATATATAAGCAGATATGCGGTCTGCGTTTGCAGCATCTCCAAAACCAAATTCCCCAAAAAACCCACTTTCCAAACAGCTACCCTCTCTCGCTTTGCTTGTGCCGGCCACAAATCAAGACATCTCCGCTAACATTATGAAGTTCTCGCTTGCTCTTGTTGCCTCCCTCGTCGGAGCTGCTTCTGCCCATATGGCCATGATTTCACCATGCCCACGCTACTCTCCCAACGGCGCCAACTGCCCATCACTTCCCTCAGGCCAGTCGCTCGATTATTCGATGTCATCTCCACTAGGTACCAATGAGCCGTTGTGCAAGCACACGGTGCCGTTCCCAACTCCCTGTGCCACATGGACCGCTGGCCAGCAGGTCACTGTGCAGTTTGCCCCGGGCGGTGCACCGCATGGCGGCGGTCACTGCCAGTACTCGTTGTCATACGATGGCGGCAACACGTTTGTCGTGGTCTACGAAGTGCTCGAGCACTGCTTTGGCGCAGACAACGGTCAACGCAGCTTCTCATTTACCCTGCCATCAAGCCTGCCGTCCTCGGACAAGGTTGTGTTTGCATGGACATGGGTCAATGCCATCGGTAACCGCGAGTTCTATATGAACTGCGCCGATGTTGCAATCAAGGGCGGATCGGGAACGTACACGGGCAAGCAGATGACCATTGCCAACCACGCGGGGTACCCGACGATTCCAGAGTTTAGCGGCAACTACGCCACTGGTCTGGACCTGTACAAAAACGCAAAGCAGATGACCGTGGGATAAGCCCTTGCTACTGTAAATAGGCAGATTTTATAACCCCCCTTTCTTTTTTGCTGGCTGCTGGACTCAGCCATTCAAATTTTATGAACAAAAGATTTCGCATTCTGTGAAAATTCTGAATGTATGATCAATTACTGTGGCGCAAAATGACGTTGCTACTGCTAACAGCATCGTTAGATAAATGCTATTTTTTTTGAAGAAAAATTATTTTCAAGTTTTCTTCTATGCAAGTGTCTTTTTTTAAACTTTTTGCTCTAAATATATCTACAATATGAGTGATAGCACTCGCAGCATCAGTGCAGTTGTGGTTGGTGGCTCGTATGCCGGTGCGGCCGCAGTTAAGAAGCTAGCCGATTTGAGCAAGAGCTATCCGGGACTGAAGGTGACGCTGATCGATAAGTGCACGCATTACTTCCATGCAGTCGGGTTCCCAAAGGCGCTGGTTGACGCAAAGTATGCGGACAAGGCTTTTCTTCCATTTGCTGGCATGTTCCATCCGTCATCGCAGCACAAGTTTGTCAACGATGCACTAGTCAGGGTCATCGATGCGCACCATCTCGAGCTGGCAAGTGGCCGCACCATCTACTACGACTACCTGGTGCTTGCCACTGGCGGCCAGGCACCTGGGCCGATAAACGTGGTCGGAAAGTCCAAGGATGAGGGCTTGGCAGAGATATCCGAACTTCGTGCTGGTATTGAGTCTGCTGGATCGATCATTATAGTTGGAGGTGGAGCGGTTGGCGTCGAGACCGCAGGCTTTGTTGCTGCGAGCTATCCAGACAAGCGAGTTACGCTTGTTCATAGCGGCAAAAGGCTGCTTCCCTGTAACTTCCGCGAGGGACTTGGCTCGGGAGCAAAAGAGAGGCTTGAGCAGCTAGGCGTTCAGGTTGTGCTTAACGAGCGCGTTGAGCTACCACAAGACTCGGCGTATGCCGCGCGTGTTGAGACTGGCCAGGTAGTGCGCGGGGCATCAGGGACTGAGTACATGACCGATGTTGTGATTAAGGCAGTTGGCTTTACTGTACACTCTGAGTTTGTGGAGCCGCTCGAGGCAATTGCTGGCAAGAAACTGCGTGCAGAAGAGGGACCAAAGTTTATCCATGTTCTGCCAACACTGCAGCTTGCTTCAAACATGTTTCCCAATGTGTTTGTCGCCGGCGACGCCAACGATCTGCCAATGTCGGCCAAGTACGGATTCAAGGCTGAGATGCAGGGCGGGACAGCAGCAGCCAATATTCGGCGGATGATCGAGTGCGGGTTTGACCGAGACCTTGCCCATGCAACAAATGTTGACGCCGAGGCCGCTGCTGACGTTGTCGTGCCCCCGCTTGGCAAGTGGACTGACTATGTCGATGCTATCCTGGTGCCCATTGGCCCTGACATGGGCGTCGCTCAAGCGCTCAAGGTTGATCTGGGCTGTACCGGCCTGGCAAACTTTTTTGTTCGGCAGCTCAAGACGCGCGACTTTATGCTCTGGCTACGCAAGGGGTATTTTAAGCACAGACATGCAAAGTAATTTTTTCTTCGACAATATAAAGGGTTTACTTGTCAAACTCGGTAACGCGACCCTTCTGGTGTACGTATATCTTTTCTGTAACGCCCTGCTGCATAGCCGTCCAGCGTGCAGCGACAAAGAGGAAATCGCTCAGGCGGTTGACAAACATCATTGTTTCCTTGTCAATGTCGTCCTTCAGCGGAACCAGCGAGCGCTCAGCCCTGCGACAGATTGTCCGGGCAACGTGCAGCGTCGATGCAGCCAGGCCTCCCGACGGCAGGATGAACGAGCGGTGGACCGGCAGGCCCTCGGACATCTCGTCGATCCACTGCTCCAGTCTAGTGCAGTGGTACTCGTCGGGATCAAACCTCGTGCGCCTGATTTTCGACTGCGAATTGCTGTTCAGCGGCGTGGCCACGTTGGACCCGACGTCCTGCAGAAGGCACTGGATGATCTCAAGCCGCTCGACGAGCTGCTGTTGTGTGTCGGAGGTGGACTCCATGTGGGCAATGGCCAGGCCGAGCATCGATGAGAGCTCGTCGGTGGTGCCCAGAGCCTCGAACACAGCATCGTCTTTGCCGCGCCGCTCGCCGGTGAACAGCGACGACGTGCCCTTGTCGCCCGTGCGCGTGTACACCTTGATCGTGGCCGGGTAGCTTTTGACTTCCTCGGGCGATTTGATCTGAATTTCGTGCTGGCTCATTGCAGGGGAGAATATTACCAAGTTGAAATAAGTATGTGGTTGAAGACGGTTTAATGTGTGCGGTCTTTGAAAAGGCAAGCGCAAAGCGCAAGTTTTGATTTAATCGACGATCACGGTTGTGATTGATCTTTTAGGATTTAGTAATCGCGTTCGAGACACAGTTCCAACATGTCAAATGGAAGTATTGACGGGTCCAGACAATATGTCTTATAATGCATTATGTGCAGTATAGCAAGGCGAGATAAAACGCTAGCTCTAGAATACGGTGCCTGGGTGTATAAACTTTACTTAAAGACCCAATGACATCCTTCCAGAAACTTGCAGGTATTTTTGAGTCTCCGCATAACTTGCATTAGATGGCCAACTTGAACTATGCTGTTTCAGCAACAAAGTCGAGATCTTTGAGTGGCATTGTTTTAAACATTGGTGTTAATGCCTGGATTCCAGGATAAGAGGCCGTCTCCAATGAGAATCTCTGGAGAAGCCATTTTGAACGGTCTTTTATTATCTGGTTCGATTTGCATTGGTGCAATAGTTCCCGAGAGTCGCCAAAAAGAAAAGACATTTGCATTATGCGACAGCTAAACATAAAAAAGACCCTACGTAATCATTTTGTATGAAATACTGCCTGATATTATATTATCGCAATTTTGAGATAGTGAGGGGAAACCAATATAACATTTTTGTATAAAAGCATGGCCCTTCTCGGTCGGTCGGTGGAGATTTTTAAAATTTCCCTTTCGTACCACGGACATTCTCGCAACTCGTTCAGAAATAAAATAGTTTTCTGTACATCCTTTTCACGTATACCCTAACGATCATCCTAATTTTCATCAACTAAAATGCTCGCCAAGTACGGAATCTTTGCCCTTCTCGCCTGTGTTGTTCTGGCTCAGGACGCCCCCGCAGTCGATGATGCCAGCATCTCGGCCACTGTTGTCGAGAGCACCTCTGTTGAGGTTACGGTCGATGCAAGCGTCGACGACTCTAGCGTTGCCGATGCCAGTGTTGACGAGAGCACTGAGGCTGCATCTGATGACAGCTCTGATGCCGTCGCCCTCGATGATAGCTCCGAGGCCGCTGCCGCCGCAGATGAGAGCTCTGAGGCTCCGGCTGTCGACGAGAGCTCAGAGGCTGTTGCGGCCGATTCGTCGGCTGATGATTCTTCAGATGCTGCTGCTGAGGACTCTAGCGCTGAGGCTACCAATGCGCCTGCATTTGTTATCCGCGGTGCATCTCTTCACAAGCGCGGATACTATGTCTCTGTTGCACCTTCATCAGAGGCGCCCGCCTACGGCGGCTCTGTTGAGCCCTCATCTGAGCACCCCGCTTATGGCGGCGCCGTTGAGCCCTCGTCGGAGGCACCTGCTTACGGTGGCTCTGTTGAGCCCTCGTCGGAGCAGCCTGCCTACGGCGGATCTGTCGAGCCTTCATCGGAGCAGCCTGCCTATGGTGGTGCCGTTGAGCCGTCGTCGGAGCAGCCCGCGTATGGCGGCTCTGTCGAGCCGTCGTCTGAGCAGCCTGCTTATGGCGGCGCCGTTGAGCCGTCGTCTGAGGCACCTGCTTACGGTGGTTCTGTCGAGCCGTCATCGGAGCAGCCTGCCTATGGTGGTGCCGTTGAGCCGTCGTCGGAGCAGCCTGCATATGGCGGATCTGTCGAGCCCTCATCTGAGCAGCCCGCGTACGGTGGTTCTGTCGAGCCCTCATCTGAGCAGCCCGCTTATGGTGGTGATGTTGAGCCGTCGTCTGAGCAGCCCGCCTATGGCGGTGGCTATGCATCTGTCCTGCCCTCGTCGGAGCAGCCTGCCTATGGCCATTACTAAATGTTAAATAGTTTCTCAGAAGTATTGTATTAAATACATTGCAAGTAGTTTTGCAAGTAATTTGGCAGGATGGATTAACTCGATTTTACATGTTGCATTTGTGTAATCTCTCGACACACGTTTTAATTATGTTCATTTTCATATTTCTTTAGATGGAATGTCAGAATAATTCTTTTTTTTTTTGCAGCCGCAAACGTGGTCGCTATTGTGGTTTGTTTATTTTATAAAAAGGGATCGCATGACTGGACCTTGCGCCTTATAGAGACGATGCTTGGCAGGGCTGCCTGTATTTTATATAAAGGAGGTGCGCTGTATGTTTCATTTGCTTGGCATCTTCAAAGCAACATATTCTTTGTATGAAATAATTAATTTTAAAAGAAATATGCCTGTTTTGTTTTCAATTCTCTGCAGAATTGTCCAACACCAACATGTATTGCTGCCCCTCCATTGTGTTTTAATACATTTCATTAAAACAATTTACACTACTTTTCCTCTCATCGTCCATCTATTTATTCTTTCAAACGCCTAACGACAAATCCACAATCTCTTACAGTCTACATCAATACAGCCGATAGAAGCGGAAAACAGGTATTGTCAAATTATGAGAAACATACTTGGGTATATTGCTTTTGCAGTCTCGGCATCAATGCCGGCACTAGCTCACATGGCCCTTACAACGCCATGCCCTCGCTACAATCCTCACGGAATCGACTGTCCGGCAACTCCTGCTGGCCAACAGCCTGACTACTCCCTTAAATCTCCAATGACTGCAGACCAGCCGCTGTGCAAGTACACTGTTCCGTTTGCCACACCTTCAGCTGAATGGACTGCAGGGCAGTCGGTGACGGTGGCGTTCCAAAACGACGGGGCAGCACATGGGGGCGGGCACTGCCAGTTTTCAATTTCATATGATGGCGGGAACACATTTGTTGTAGTGTACGAGGTACTCCAATACTGCTTCTTTGGAGTCGAGTCGACTAGTAACACGGCTGCAATTCTTTCTTACACATTTGACCTTCCAAAGGATCTCCCGTCGTCGGATAGTGCTGTGTTTGCCTGGACGTGGATTGACGCAATTAGCGGTGGTCCCGAGTTCTACATGAACTGTGCTGATGTAAAGATTACCGGCACATCGTCGTCCTACACGGGCAAAGAGATTGTGATTGCAAACTACAAGGATTACCCGACAATCTACATGCAAGGCGACCATAGCTACGGGCTGGAGTACTACGAGAATGCAGACACCATTACGGTCACCGGCAATGGCAAGACAACATCGAGTGGGTCCGCTTCCAATGTTGTCAAGGACAACAGTGCTGTAGTTTCTGCAAAGACAAGCTCATCTGATGCTAGCTCAAGCGAGGCAAGCAGTGAAGATGCTGGAATAGCAACACCGGTGTATCTGGATGGCAGCAGCGATGAAGCCAGCCCAAGCTCAACCCTGTCGTCATCGTCGTCGTCGTTGTCGTCATCATCATATTCATCCTCATCGTCCTCTTCATCGTCTTCCTCCTCGAGCTCAGAAGCAGATATCAGCACTAGCATCACTACAACTAGTAGTAGCGATTTGACATCAGAGGAAGTGTCGGCTACGTCATCTGCTATTGGAGCGGCAGCGCCGGCAGCGAATGTGGGCTCAGGCTCATGCTCATCTGGGGAGATGAGATGCGGAACTGATCCTTCAAACTTTGACACATGCGACAACAACGTCTGGATTTCGCGGCCGTGCGCCCCGGGAACATCCTGTCAGGACGCATACGTCGATACTAACCCGTGTATGCCATAGGCGTGTTAGTGGGGTGGTGTTTAGAAAGAAAAATAAATATATTATCTTTACTTTTAGACTAAACCTGAAGTACAGGGTGTGCAATTGAGTCCTTCGGAGGGAGGGAGGCTCGGTCTAGGGACTCTTTCCGGATAGCAAGCGAGGATGGTTGGATGATCCCTGAAAAAAGTCTATTTTACAGCAGAGAGAGAGATAAAAAAGGCGAGCAGGAGAGATATAGAAAAGAACAGCGAGCCTGTCTGCACGGACCGACACTGCAGAAAACGCGGCAGCCTAATTGAGACATCGGCAGCATCCGGTTGTTGCAACCATTTGTTTACGTTTAGGGAGACAAAAGAAGCCGAAACAAGCGAGACATGCGTCTGACGATCCCCCCTTCGTTCTTTTTTGAAAGCGCGACCAAAACCGGGCAAAAGAAAACCTGCTATTTCGCAAGGCATGACATTTTTATTATCTGCTCTTTTTTATTTTATTACTACTAGGAAATACTTTATTCAGACTCGCTTACATTCAAGAATTCAGTTTATTTTCAAATGATGCAGCAGCCGCCGCCGCAACAAGCCAGGTCGCCCTCGGGGCTCACGCTCGCGGGCGGGGCGCGGTCGTCGGTGGTGGACCGGGTCAAGTGGATAGAGAAGACGCATGGGCCGGCTGGCGGGCAGCCCGCGGGAGCTGCTGGCGGAGCCGGGCGTGCGCGCTTGCGGCTGCCCAAGCACTTTGCCGACTCGCAGGCCGCCACCGCTACCGCCACTGCCACCGCAGCAGCAGCTAAAGTTACAGCTACGGTCGCTACTGATGCCGGTGCACCAGCGGCCGTGTCGCCGACGAAGATTGCTGCTGCGCCAGCCGTGTCGCCGACAGGCGCTGGTGCGCCGCTGGCGGGCATCAAGGAGACGGAGGCGGAGGCGGAGGCGGAGACGGGCGAGAATGCGCCTGTGGGAGTGCGGCAGCCGATGCCGTCGCCGGCGCTCAGCGAGGTGAGCACGCTGGCGACGGGCAGCAGCAGCAGCAGCAGCAATGGCTCGGCGGCGATAAAACCATCCATGGGTGACCCAGCGGCCGCGCAGCAGCACGCGCTGCCGTCAGCCTACCGGCCACCCGGCATGGAAATGGCCTCCCCTCCAGGGCACTCGCGCATGCACAGCAACACGGACGAGTCGATCGTCAGCCTGGAGGACGACGGCGACGGGCTGCTGTACATGAGCCGCAACTCGAGCTCCAGCTCGCTCAACGACTTTGCCTCGGACCCCGTGCACGTGGGCCAGCACCACCCGGCTGCCGCGCACAGCCCCTACGGCATGGCAGCGGCGGCAGCGGCCAATATGAGCAGCGGCAGCAGTGCGAGCCTTAACAGGTACGGCCGCGCGGCCAATAAGCCGCTGAGCAGCGGCAGCGGCCATGGGGAGGGCACGGTGTACAAGAGCCTGGGCGGCATCCGCGGGCGCGGCGCGCCCAAGGCGGCTCGCAGGTTTGGCCGCGCGCAGGCCGAGGACGCGGGCGACCGGGCTGATGCCCGCGCTGGGTCGAGCGACGGCAGCGAGCGGGCGGAGGATGGGGTGGCGGGCGACTCGCTGCTGAGCCGGCTCAGCAAACTGTCCGGCGGCAGGCCCAAGATCCAGGACCTCGTCAGCAACCGGTCGGCGCCAAAGTTCGTCAAGCGCTCGCACCACTACGACGCAAAGCCCCTGGCCGAGCACGCCAACGGAAGCCTCACCGGCAGCAAGTTCCGCGGCTCGCATTCACAAAAACGCTATGTCTGAGCCACCCCCCAGCATTCACTCACCCCACTCCTCCTTTCTCTGTCTCTTGCCTCTCTTCCCTTCCCTTTCCTTCTCTTCTCTTCTCTTCTGTTTTTTTGTTAACTACTTTCAACACTATACTTTTATTACACACATTGAAAAAAAACCCCTGTCAAAGGTACTGCTGCCCTAGCAGCAGCTGCCCGCGCACAAGCTCGTCCAGGTCGGCCACGGCAATCTGCGCCTGCAGCCGCGTGATCTCGTCGCTGTCGCCTTCGGCCACGCGGCGCAGCACGCGGTAGATGCGCCGCAGCTCGTCGGGCTCGACCAGCCGGCCGACGCGCTCGCCGTAGCCGCGCACCAGCGACTGCCACACCACCACGGCCGCACGCCGCACGACGGCCGCGTCGCCCGAGCTGCCGGCTTCCACCAGCAGAATGTCCTCCAGCGTCGACGTGATCTCGCTCACCCACCGCTGCAGCGCCAGCGGACAGGTCTCGGCGCACATGGCCAGGATGGCCAGCGCCGAATGCCGCCGCACCACGCGTTCCTCGTCCACACGCCCCTCGTCCCCTTGCTGCACCACGGCGAGCAGCCCGGGCACCACCAGCGCGGCGTACTCGCCGAGCATCATGCCGGCACGCCGCACGCTCTGCAGAAGCGCCTCGCCCACACGCACATGCTCGTCGAGCGACAGTGCGCCGGAGTCCTCTTGATCAAGGCCGCAGTACATGGCGACCAGGCGGGGGATGAAGCGCCGGCCGTGGGCGTCGGCCAGGGCGGAGAGCCCGCGGATGGCGTTGAGGTACACGAAGCTGTCCGCCGACTTGGCCATGTCGATGAAGATGCCGATTGTGGCATCCAGCCGGTCGCCGTGCAGCGCAGATGACTTTGCCAGCACCATGTTGCGCAGCTCGATGATGCCGTGCGCGCGCACGGGGACCAGCTCGTCGCGGATGTCGCGCACCGCCGCGTTGAACCGCCGCACCTCGGCGTCTGCCGCATCGGCCACATCGCCGCCCTTTGGCCCTGCTGCCTGCTTGTCGCCGCCGTGGAGCGCCAAGACCATGACGGCCTGCAGCTTGACCTCGCCGGCCAGCCGGCCCACGGCCGCAGATGCCCGCTGGCTTTCCAGGCGCTTCAGCTGCGCGAGGATGCCGCGCAGGTGCCGCAGCGCCTCGCCGTTCCACACGATCGTCGGCAGCGGAGACGCGCCGTCTGGCGTGGCTCCGGGGATCTTGTGGGCGAGCGACGGCGCCATTGCAGAGAACGCCTGCTGCTCGCTGGCCGTCAGCACCTGGCCCAGCAGCATTAGCGCCAGGACCACCAGCTCGGTGCTGCCCAGCCGGCCCTCAATCTCGTCCTCTGCGTCCTGCGCCGCACCTTCCTCCTCCTTAGCCCGGCCAGAGACTCCTACGTTCAGCGACTCAATCAGCGTCTCGATCGACGGTGGTTCAGCATCCTGGCCTCCCTGGCCACTCCCCTCGGATCCAAACACCTCTGCCGACCGCTCGAGCGTGTCAAAGATAAACGCCAGCACGTCGGCGTGCTTGGTCAGCACGGCCGGCCCAAACCTTTCGACCATCGCCAGCGTGGCCTGCGACACGGCCCACCACTTGCGCACCAGCCCCGGGATGCCAACAGCCACGCCCCCGCCGCTGTTGCCCTGCGACACCAGCTCCAGCAACGCCTGCTGCTCGCGCAATAATGTCACAAAGATGTCGCCCAGGTAGGTGCCCAGTTCGGGCATCCCGAGAATCTCAAGCAGCGCGTCGATGGGCACAAGCTGCTGCTCGTCGGCTGTAGCGGTGATGTCGGCAGAGCGCCAGATCAGACGCGTGCTATTTTCGGGGTCTGCTCTGACGGCAAACACTGTCCAGTCGCGATCAGAAGTTTCTTCGCTTTCGTCCGCACTTTCGCCACGCACTAGCTGGATTACATCCAGCACCGTCGATATCGTTGCTGACTGCGGCAGCCCCGCCAGCGTGGCCACCAGGACATCACGCAGCACTTCGCGTGTCTGCTCTCGATCCGGTCTGGCCGTTTCATACGCATACCAGTCCAGCAGCGGTGCAAACACTGGAACTACAAGTGTGGCCAGCAGCGGTACCGACGGAACTCCCTGCAGGACGAGCTGGCCAATCTGATCGAGCGAGCGGTTCAGGTCATTCGCCGAGCTGACCTCGGGACCGCCGGTCTCTTCAAGCAGTTTCCCTTGCGGTGGCTCTTCAATCACCTGGATCAGCGGCTTTGCGGTGCTGTTGCCGCGCAGCCCGCGAAGAACAGGATCCGCTGCCTCATTGGAGGCCACAGCAGACGATGCAGTTTCTGTGGACGTGTTGTTTGCTGATGAAAGCTTGCGTGTGGTGAACCAGCGTAGCAGTGCTGAGACAGTTGGGTCTGCGACGTGCAGTTTGAATGCGCTTACATCCTTGTCAGCCAGCCGTTGCATTGCGTACGTAGCCACCTGGGCCACACGTTGCTGGACCGCATTGGCGTTCATCACCTCGCCGACTACGTCCTCTGGATCCTCCTGCTTTTTCTCTTTTGACGAATCTGCCATTTCGACGATTTGTGGGACTATCGCGGCGTAGTATTCGTCTGGCTTAGCGCCGGCTGCTGGCGTTAGCAACAGGCTTGTGATTCGCTCGAGCTTCTGCGCCGTAATATCCTCGTCGTTGGCAACAAAAAAATCCACCATGATCCGAGCGCCTGCAGGGCGCAAGAGCACTCGGGAGAGGAACCTGCTACACAAGGTGATGAACCACTTGGGCCCTGGCTGCGGCCGATGCGACACGGCTGCGTTGAGCAGGGTGGTTAGAGTCTCGAGCAGAACAAACGGGCTGCATGCGTCGAAGATCCATGTAAACTCTTTGCGCAGCTCGATCCGACGGGTCTCCTGCGTCTCGATATTCTCGAGGTAACCCGCGGGCGGCTGTGTATTCGGCGGCGGCAATGGTGCATATGCTGTCTGTAGTAGTGCGGCAAGCAGGTCGTTGGTGCATTTGCCGAGCAATGCGTGCGCAACGTCGGCTGTGCCGTGCTTTACCTTATTTCGGATTATGTGTGCCAGCCGGAGAGTTGTCGAGGGAAGTCGCAGATCATCTTCAGAGGGCGTCAGGCGGCTGACAAATATCGGACTATGAAACTGGCGCTGCAGGGTCTGTGCCAGGACTGCTGCCGACTGCGAGCCCACGCGCTGATCCAATGGCACGCCGATTCCGGGTAGCAGCCTCGGGTGCACGCCGAACACGACTACAATGTCGATTGCCTGTGCCACCACCTGTCGGTCGCGCAGCCCCAGGGCATCCACGTAGCCGTCGTCCGACACTGCCTGTCCGGCATCCCTGATCTCCTGCTGCAGTTGCTCGAGCAAACTGAGCATTTCGAGGAGGGGCGGCGGCTGGGCTGCTGCAATCACCTGGAGGTCCTGCGACGTGCCGCCTTTGCTCAACTGCTTCGCTGTGTTTTTCAGCTGCGAGAGCGTGGTGGACACGAGGGTCGAGAGATGGGGTAGTGAGGGGTATTTCGCGGAAACTTTGTACCGAATATCATCTGCCATTGTGTGAGAGTGTTCTAGAGCTAGATGTGTCTATGAAGCGCTTGAGCAGTGTTAGTGGGAAAAAACGTGTTTCTGAAATGTGTTTAGTCAGCGGCACTTATAGGTTTTGCTATGGTGACATTTTTAGTTTTGCCATTCCGGCCGGGAACACGTTTGCTTCCTTTGGCAGTCAGTCGACAAATGACCAAATTGCCGCAAGAGATAATCCACACGACTTCTCGGTTGCTTCTTCAATTACCGGCATCAAGCATGCAAAAGGTCGCAATGACGCCATCAGTCATCGGCCAGAAAACACTCGGCTCTGCTTTTCTTTCAGTCAAGCGTTTGTTTTTCAACTAAAGAAAAACAGCCAGCGGATTAGCCTAACAAATCCCACTGACTGCTTACCAAAAAACAGAGTCAGGCGCTCATCAGATGCTCGAAACAACTGCCATCGATTTCGGATGATTTAGAGTAGCATCGATGTATGAATTATAAGGAGAAGAAGTAGAGAAAATGCCAGTATTTAAAGAATGTGAAAAGAAGACCTCTCGAGAACAGAATTTATAAAATCTCTATAATTTGTATACTCATGAGACAATAATATACCTTTAACTTTAACCATCTCAGCTATACACATAGAGCCCTAGAATAATCAATGAATAATATAGCCCTTAATACGAAGTTTATCTACTACTTCTACGGTCGTTACAGCGCCATCAAAATCAATGTTGACAAGTTTGACGATATTGAAATTGCTGCCAGCCTAGCGTGTCTGTGCAAATGCGGTTATAGTGATCTTACATATTGCGAACTATTTCCACCTGCAATA
Source organism: Coemansia erecta (assembly GCA_027574685.1). Lineage (NCBI taxonomy): Eukaryota > Fungi > Kickxellomycota > Kickxellomycetes > Kickxellales > Kickxellaceae > Coemansia > Coemansia erecta. Next base: position 319 of record JANBOJ010000342.1, on the reverse strand, counting down.
TCAGAATACAAAGAAGAGTTCGGCAGCACAAGCACTAATACGTCGACAACATCAGAACGAAAATCTATATGTCAGGACTACTTCGATGAAAAACTAGACGCCCAGCATATATTGACACGCTACTATGTTAATACAGAGATGGTCGATGTGTTCAACGAACAGTTCAAAGAGATAGAGATCGTCACCTACGAGCATCCTATCAACCACGAGTCGTGGCCTGTGTTTTTCGGCGACTGCATAGAACGCGTGATAGAAAGCTAGAAGACGGCAAACTTAATCGATAAAAAAAGTAGAAACAATATTGGACATCCAAATAAAG
>JANBOJ010000341.1:0-15456 GCA_027574685.1 Coemansia erecta | reverse complement strand
AACACCGTCTATCTTTCACAGACGGTCCCAAAAATTGCCTGCCACCTTGCGGCTAGCTTCTTTCATAGTTTTCTTTTATCAGTTTCAGTTAAAGTTCTTTCTTTCATTTTTAAACGTCTATTGTTGAAATTTTGTTTAATTTTTTGCTCACATTCAGTCTGCAGCTAGAAATAAGATATGATACATTTTTTGTATGTTGTATCAACATACGTACTATAGACGTATATCCATGCCGCCTCTTTCAAGTTTAACCGGAACTGCAATCGTGTGTTCCGTGGGTACGTGTGCACAATCGGCGGCAGCTTACTGCCTGCCGTAACTTTCCTCTGTGTGCTCTTCGCGTAATGCACAATTATTGGGTCGTAGCAACTTTTGTAAATTATTATTCGAGCGGTATTTCCATTCTATTTTTACCCGTTGTTTCACTGTGCCGGCCCAATGAATGTCACTCTCGATCAGCGTTTGGTGTTGTGCAACGTCAAACCTTAGATCAGCTACTGAAAATAAGCTAATCCCTCTGTATGTTAATGACTATTTTCTTATGTTTATTATCCTCTAGATTGTCAAACGTGCGAGAAGCCAATACGGATATACTCCTCATCTAGAATATTGACATTGGCTACTTATCTGCAAACAAGGTAATATGGTTATGAGCTGTGTACGATTAATTTACATTCTATTACCAAGTTCTCAAGTAGTTCTAGCGCTTACTTGTGTATGTGTGTGTGTATATATATTTCTCTCAACAAGACGTGTAGCTGCACTGGCTTTGTATTCAGCAGCAATACTTGCGGCATTGTCATAATGGTTCTTTGCTACCATTGACTACACGTGAGCTGTCATAATATGTACTCTACATTTAATCCTACGCCGCCTACTTGGGCTGCGCTACTTTAAGACGTCTGGGCTTTGCTATTGTAGCGAATGCTGTATTTTACCCATGCTACTGACTGCGTCTATTTACGCAGTCATCTGAAAACGGCAGCTATACTTTGGCCCACATGGTACTTTCAGTTTAACAATGTTGGTGGTACACATTATCTATTTAAATTAAATATACCCGAAGAAATAATTGTGATTCTCCACAACATGTGTAATTGCACCGTTTCACCGTTCTGCACTATTCTGCACGAGGCAGATCTCGTATGCATTTATCGATAATATGATCCGCCTGAATAACCAAAAACCTGCGTTAACCCGCATCAGCGATCTACAGCATCTGCACGCACTGTTATATGTCGAATAATGCAAGCACATCGGGTAGATTGGTGGTAACGTCTTATCGACCACGTCAGCCATCACAGCCTGTAGTTTGGTCATTAATCTTGTCTTTTTGGACAGATTGACGATGTGCATATCAAAATAATCTGTCAAACCCATCGAGAGAGCTGGTATTTAATGTTGAATAAACTCATATTCCATTATGCTAGTAGTTGTTATCGCTATCCTCGTCGTCAGACTCAAGCAGCTCGTCGATCTCGCGCGTGAGCTCCTCTAGCCGCTCCTGGCGAGCACGTTTCATGGGGCTTCGCGAGGGCACCGCAGACGATGCAGGCAGCCGTGAGCGCAAATTCAGGCCGGAAAGAACCCGCTCTTCGCTTATCTGGCGTTCAGAGATCTCCGAATCAGACGCAACCCGAACGCTATCATCTTCATCGTCATCATCCCCAGCACTCTCAGCCCTTTCGTCTTCGCCCTCATCATTATCTTCGTCGTCGTCCGGTCCATCCTCATCGAGCGACGACACAAATTCAAACACCGATGCCATTTCGGGCTCTTCGATCCACGCCTCAAGGTTTACATCGTCGGCACTCTCGACATCCAGTAGCTTTAATAGCGTCGCTTCAAAGCGCACCACTGCGTTGCGTGTGATCATGTCTGTCACAAGCTCCTGCTGAGCCAGCGTTCTGACTAGCACAAAGAGCTGCTGAGTATGTATCACAGGTGTCGAGTCATCGAGCGAAAGCTTGTTCAGCATCTGAACCAGCACCTTGCGGGTGTTCGGCGTGGCCGAGAAGGTCTTCTTCAGCGCATCGACGCCCAGCTGCGCATAGCTGTTCATCCGGGCAGCCACACGCAGGCCGCTGCTTGTCATCGTTGTTGTCGTGCCGTTCATCACACTGATTGCGTCAAGGATCCGCGGATCACTCCATGTGACGACCTGATGGGCAACCTGACTCTGCGTAGCGCCAGCCTGGCCATCGCCCGCCTGCTGCTTAAGCACGCCGCCCAGCCGGCACACTGTCGGCACGGCCACCTGCTGCATCAGCACCTGGTTCTCATTGGACATGTAGCTGAACGCGGGGAAGAAGTACGCAAGGCACTGCCGCAGCGCGTCATTTGATGCTGTATCGGGATGGTAGTACAGGACCAGCAGCTCTTCGAGAATCGGCGCCGGCTCGGCTATGCGGTGTGCGTAGAGAAGGCGCGCAAGGCCCTCGGCTGTCGTAGCCTGCGTGCGCTCGTCGTTGCTGTGCAGCTCGGCGCGCAGAATCTTAATGAGCATATCGGGCGCGCCCAGCGCTGGCGCCAAATCGGCAACACCATACATCAGCGCGAGGTCAAGCAGCGCTGCTAGTCCCTTGGCGTGTAACTCGCCCGCGCCCTGTCTGACTGCCTGAGCAAACAGCACCACGTTATCGACGGCTAGACTGCGGTCCAGGAGACAGCACAGCGCAAGACACTCAATGCCAAACTCTTGCAGCACGGTCTCGGAGCTTTGCACCGCCGGCACAATGCACTCCGTCAACAGGGCGTATATCGAAGACCCGTCGTTGAGCTTGTCGAAGCAGCGCTGCAGAAGATACTTGATGATAATGAGGCACTTAATACCGATCAGAAGCGACTCGATGCGCACGCGCTCAGCAGGCATTCCGTCTGCCTCGGTGGGCGTGGGCTCGCGCACATCCGAGATAACCTCGACCATGATGCGCACAAAGTCCTGCTCGCTGACCGACAGCTTGCGGATGATATCCGACACTGCCTCGATGTTGTTCTCGGGGATCTCGGGTACCAGCAGCATCTTGCGCATCAGTGTCAGCATTGCGCGGCGCCCAAGCTCGTCGGGGAAGTCAGACATGCGCGCAATCAGCAGGAGCTGGTGCACCACAAACTCGTGGTCCGCACGCACCTCGTCGTCGGTCTCGCTCTCGAGCTTGGCGCCCATGCTCTCAAGCATCTGCGCCAGGCGCATGCCGTCGGGCATGTGGCGGTCGAGCTGGTCGCTGTCGTGGCGCTCGGCAAAGAACTCGAGCGTCGCGCGGATGACAAAAGCAACCTCGGGCGTCAGCGTCTCCCACAGGTCGCTGTCGAAGCTCAGGTTCTCGGGGATCTCCGTGTATGCCGCAAACAGCGCCTGCATCACTTTTCCGGCGGCCGGGCTGTCCACGACGTCCAGGGCGGCCGTCAACTCGAGCAGGTTCTGGCCGGCAAACGTCAGCCAGCTCTCGCCCACCATCCGCACGCACGCGCGCTTAACCCCGCTGTCCCGGTCGTTGATTCCGGCCACGAGCAGCCGCTCGCGGTCCTCGATGCTGAGCAGCCGGTAGTCAATCGCCGCCATCACCTTGACGAAAACGCACTTGCGGTTGGTCGCGTCGACGTCGCGCGCGCGCTCAAGCACAAAGGGCAGCGTGCTCGCGTTCTTCTCGATGTTCAGGAGCACCGCCCTGCGCACCTCGGCACTGGGGTCGTTCTGCATCAGGTCCAGCAGCGCCTCGTTCACCTCCGACGGCTCGCCGTCGTCGCTCGACTGCAGCCGCGCCAGTGCAATCGCTGCATGCACGCGGATGGACGCCTCCTTGTCGCGGATGCGCTCGGTCAGCTTGCGGATCAGCTCAAAGTACAGCTCCTCGTCGATTGCCCCCAGGTTGGTGACCGACATGGCCACGATCTGGCAGCACCGCACGCGCGTCATCTTCTCCTTCGCCTGGAACCCCTGCAGGAGATACTTGATCAGGCTCTCGGCAAACCGCGACGTCACCGTGTCGCCCTCCTCGTCCTCGTCGTCGTTGTCTGCCCCGGTGTCCGCAAACACGTCGTCGGCATCGCCGTCCTTCTGCTTCTGCTTTTGCCGCTGGGCCTTGGCCTTGGTGTCGATTTCGTGCCCGACCTGCACGAATATCGCAACGAGCTTGACAATCTTGTCGGCGCTTGGCTCGCGCTTTTTAATGCCGAGCACCTTGTTGAGGTTGCGGATAAACTCCTGCGTAAACGCCGCCTCGCCCGTCAGGTTTTCGACATCAAAGCCGTGGCACTTTGACTGCAGGCTGTGGAGCGCCACAGCGTGCTTGCGGTGCCCGGTTGCGCTGCGCTGCGCCGCGTCGAATATCTCTGGTATCACTGAGCGCAGAGAAGATATCGTATCTGGCCCTGCCTTGCTCTTCGACGGCATTGTATATGTGAATCTGAGAGAATAACGTTATGAATGAGCGTGATTTCGGCAGCAAGGTCAAGAAATAAAGGAAAAAAGCTGGAGATACAGAATGGATGAGAAAAAAGGGTTCTCCTTTTACAATAAACAAGGCGGGGCCTAATGTCAACAATCAAGCGAGCCGACTGCATCCTTGGCGAGCCGCCAATCCCCCTTGTCAGCTCGTCTGTCTCAGCTCGGCTGCTGATGCATGTGCATATGCGTGTGTGTGCGAGTGTGTGTGTTGCCAGTTCGTTCTGTTTAGAATCTGATGCGGCGCCAGCTTCGCAGAAAGCATGCGCCATGTGCTTTTTGTGGCCCGTTAGGACCTGGTCCACTGCCACCCCTCCTCTTCTCTTTTTTGTCTGTCTGACCTCTATCGTCTGCAATTTCGCCCGCTCCTTTCATTCGCATTCAACTCCCTTTTTCTGAACTTCACGCCTAACGTCCGTCTTCTTTCTTCCTTCCCTTCTGTTTGAATTTCTTCACCTCTCTCTCTTTCTTTTTTCTCAACGGACCAGTACATTACGCCGAACCACCCTTCATGGGTTTCTTTCGCAAAAGCTCGTCCAAGACGCAGGGTAGGTCTGAGCCTGCCCCCACCCCACAGCGCTACCTTGACGCCGGCCGTCAAGCAGGCACCGCTGCGATGCCGCTATCTCACCCACCACCATTGCAGTCGCAGCAGACATACGAGTACCAGCCGTATGTTGACGCCGATGCTGACTATGTCAACATTGACGGGGACGGCGCCGTCTACGAACAATCCCGCCCATACAACCAGATGTCTCACAACCACCATCACGCCGTCGGATTGTCTACTTTGCACATCAAGGGCGCCTATGATCGCGACGATGACGATGCTGACTTTGACGATGCCGCAAGCTACCATTCGATTTCATCCAACCCTGGAATGGCTCGCCCAAAGACCGCAAACAACTCCGCTCCTGTCTCATCCTCGCACCACAATCCCTACCGTAACGACAGTGGCTATGCGCATACGATGCCCTCTAGGTATATGCAAATGGCTGCGCATGGCCGTGGAGCAGCAAGAGCGAACAACCCGGGCATTGACAGCTACTACAGTACTGCCGGGGACGACGACAATATTTTCAGGTCTGCTGCTGGCCAGAGACCTGAGTATGCCACCCATTCCGGCCATCCGCAAGCGAGAGCATCACAGTCTGACCATTACCTGCAAGCGCCGAGCCAGCCACATAGCCAAAGGACATCTCCAGCAATGCACCAGAATCAATTCCAATACCCGCAGCACCAGCAGCAGTATCGCCAGAACCGGCATGACGAGGCTGAAAGGCCCAAGACCGACCAGGAACTCGGCGACGAGTATTTTCAGCGGGCTGTCAATTACCACGAGCAGGGCGACCTAGCAAGTGCAACAGGCTACTTTAAACGCGCCGCTGATAAGCACAACCCGCTGGGCATGCTGTTCTATGGCCTATCGCTCCGTCACGGGTGGGGATGCCAGCCCAACGAGAACCTTGCCTTCGTGTTTTTACAAAAGGCCGGCGAGCACGTTGTTCCGCATGTAAAAGACATGGACCCAGCTGTTGCGGGGATGGCCAAGGACGAGCTGGCCATGGCCATCTATGAACTCGGCCAGAGCTATCGCCACGGGTGGGGCGTATCGCGAAACAAAAAGACAGCAGCGTATTACTTTGAGGTTGCTGCCGAGCTTGGTGATGCTGACGCCCAGGGTGACATTGCAGCATGCTACGAGAAGGGCGACGGTGTCAAGCGCGACATGAAGAGGGCTGCACACTACTATCGCCTGGCCCACAAGCAGGGTGTTGAGTTGTTTGGCACCTCCTGGATATTTAAAAAGAAGTACGACTCTGACTAGCCAGATACAGCTTATAGATGTTATAGAGCATAGTTATTTGATACAGTAAAAACGTCGTCGTATGAAAAAGTAACTAGGGCAGGAAGAGCTGTTCATATGTGTGGAAGCAGCTTTGCAAAATCCGGATCCAAGATGCATGCCAGTTTGGATCCATTATGCATGCGCTCATATGCATTACAAATCCGGAGAAACTCGGTGTTGTGCCACATCTGAAGCCTCCATAGCGTCCGCAGCATGTCTGGATCTCTGTCCTTCGATACAATATGGATTATGCGCGTCTGTAGGGTAAACTGGTTCCAGCAAAAGTACCTGTATCGGATGGTTTCTGCAATCCTGATGGCGTTTATGGCGACGGTCGCCTGTTTTGCCGAAAAGCTTGACAGGTCAATAAACTGGCTGCCGTAGAGGTCGGAGGACCCTTCCTTCAGAGGAGCACCGCAGAAAGTCCGGTATCTACTGATTCTAGCCCTGCTGCCACTTTCTAGCTCATATATGTTGTTTAGACACATTCTAACAGCAAATGGTACCAGAACAATTTGGCAGAAACTCGCTAGAAATGAAAATGTTGGAGAGGTTTACAAACATATCGGCTAGCTGACATTGCGACACCTTACATGCAGATGCTCTTTTGGACCACATGTCAAGCACTATTTAAATGCTAGGACATGCGCTAAAAGAAGTTAGTGAGACATAGCGTTGACCTTTTATTTAGAGAATAAAACACAAAACCTGACAATTGTTCCAGCTAGACTCGAGAGCGTCTTGGACGAGTGTGCGGTCAGAGAGTAGCTCCTGACATGGCAACCGACACGCTTGGGCTTGAATCTCCAGATACAGATCATAAGCAAAAGTCCAGAGAGGACACTGCTTACGAAACAATGGTCGAGGCGGTGCTGGCGTCGCTACAGAGTTTAAAGAAAAATGTACATGGCAAAGAAAAGTGCAGAATGCATACATGGGCAGTTAGTAATACAGTGCCTTTGACGACTATTGACAAGCAAGGCAACACACGCCATATACCCCTCCGTCTGAATATCAGGAGAGATAAGCGCTCCTCTTCGCCCATGCAGCCGGCAGGCAATGTGCCGGACAGCATGGATGCGAGTAAAGAGGAAGGGACCCGAGATGTACATCTCGACCCCTGGTTGCCGAACCTGGTACAATGTCCAGAGATCCATATCGATACTTACTACTTCCAGTTGGGAGGGAGCTGACCGCAGGTCGCGTAGTAGCGAGCAAGACGGTGGATGCGGGACTCGATGAGAATCAGGCGGTACTTGGCATCGTTGTCCTTGCGGTTGCGCTCGAGGTGCTTGCGGACCGAGACAGCCTTCTTGATGAGGAAGTAGAGGTCCTCGGGGATCTCGGGGGCAAGGCCGTTGGCGCGCAGGATGCGGACAATCTTGGTGCCGGTGATCGACGAGACGAGGGGAACGCCGTTGTAGTCACGCAGGACGACACCGATCTGCGACGGGGTGGTACCCTTGCGGGCAAGCTTGCAGATCTGCTCGCAGACGTCCTCGGGGGTGGCCTTGACCCACGAGGCGGGGGTGCGGCGGTACGGGATAGCAGACTTGCTAATACCCTTGCCGGAAGTGTACATGCGACCCATTTTGAATTAGATTACGGCTGTTCGGCGATTCGAGCGACTAAAAAAAACCTTGCGGTGCGAAAATGTGCGTGAATGGAAGAGAAGGATCCTTGGCAAGAGCGTTCGCTTGTTCTCGCCCATTTATTCCCTCGAGCAGGGGGTGCTGTGAAAAATTTTCTCTTGTCAATCTGCCCCAATCAGAATGCGCTTTTTCTGAGCCGAGCCATTTTCGGTTTCCGGATTTGACGGCTCGGCTGGGCGGTGATTGCGGGGATTACGGTTAGGCTCTAGCACAATACGCCTCTCTGATTTCTTAATCAGAACACATTGTGTACAGCTGAATGTTTGCTAAATTCCAGGAACTGGTGCTGCTGCTCCCTTGTTTTGTATTTGTTATTATTATATTATTAAACTCCGCCACCCTATATTCAAATGACCTCCCCTACCAGTTCCGCAAGGCTACCGAGCAAATCGCCGCCCAGGCGCTCGCGCACTCGTGCCAACCAGAGTAATCCCTATGGCACCGGCGACACACCGCAGCCAGCACGCCCCTCGCAAGTCAAGTGGAATCCCGACTTGCTCATCGCTGAAATGGCCAAAAGCAAGGACCCACTTCTGTCCGAGGAAACCAGCGATTTTCTTGTCCAGGATGACTGCTTTAATGACCACAGAGACAACGGCAGCATTGGCAGTATCGACAGCGACGACCCGTCAAACACGGCAATGTTTCTTGACGAGAGCGAAGAGAGGGAGCTGGAGGCGATTCCGCCAGGGACGCCAATGGCCTATTCGAAGCTGGGAAAGCTTACCGTTCAGTCAATTAGACGCCAACGCATCAGCCAGACGCCGGGCAGAACACCTCGTGTCACTGGGACCAGCGCTGGCAATCCGCTATCAGTCAGGTCGAAGTCGGAGCGCACGAGTAGCAGCAAAAAGCACTATGTCGACGACATGGGGTCTCCTTCCAAAAAGGGTCGGCAGACACCCCTGGAGTCTCTTGAGTCCCTTATGCCCCCGTTGCAGCTTAGCTACCCCCAAAGTAGCCGCCCCTCGCTAAAGATACCTGGCACGTCGAACATCCCCCGGTCCGTACAGATTATAAACTCAGGCAGGCGCGCAACACTGCTGCTCGAGAAGATCAAGAATGGCCCGATGACTACAGGAATACCATCACCTCCGAAGGATACATACAGCGTTCAGCAGAGGAAACGCACGCCGATTAAGCAGCATTTTGAGAGAAACAACCTTGAGCCGATCGAGTTTGCCAAGCTAATGACGACAGCAAGTCGGAAAAGTGCAACATCTTTGCCTGTTGCCGTTGATTCGAGGCAGCAGACACCAGATATCCAGGCATCCAGCTCAATACCGCGACCGTCGCCTGCCAAAATAGTCGACTCAGCAGCGGTCGGCAGTGCCGCCAGCAATCCGAGTGCCGCAGCTCTGACCTACACGAATAGCAACAGCGACCCAATGCGCACACCACAGAGAAAGCCTGCAGACAAAGACGCGCTTATCGACCTGAGAACGCCCAGGACCGAACAGCGCGAGCGGATGAACAGCATGATGCGGTTCTTTGGAAGCGAAAATCCGCAAGGACCACCAAAGCTTGTCTTCGAGACACCAAAGCCAAAGCGGACGCATCGAACGACGACAGAAACGGTTTCTACTGGTCATGAGAGCATATCTGAGCATGCAACAAGTGAGTTGCTGACCTCATCGCTGGAAAACCTGGCCCGACTCAGCCCGATTCACACGCCTGCCAAAAGGGGCAACATTATCGATACGATATCATTTGCCCAGTCCGACGACGAGCATAGTAACAACTCTGACTGTGAGTCTGTGGACATTGCGGCGACGCCCATGCTTCTGCTCAGCTTTCTAAGTCAGAATCATGACGATGATCAAGGGGAAGACACGGGCGCACTTCAGCGTGTGCCGTTTGATCTAGGCCAGGAGTACGACCGGCTCAGCGATACTTCTTTGCACGAAAGCAGCTGCGCTGACCTTATAGACATGACATCGCGCCTCAGCCAGTCGGTTGTGGCCCTGAACTCTGGAATGCGTGGTCAGCTACTAGGCGTGGCCTCAATAGATGCAGGCGAGCTGAGTACGGTTACTGAGGCTGTAGAAAGAGCCAATGCGGGATCCAATCGAGCGCTGGCCGACGCTGGGTGCTGCATTTCTCCACCCCATTCGAGCTCGTGTGAAAGCCAGGGATCAAATGCCGAGTTTCAAGACCAGGTCAGGACGTTACGCGACACCATGGCAGAGACCAAAGAAATTGTGTCCGCAATACGCCGTGAGCTCGACAGCCAAAGAGATGAGCAATCTTCCGAAAGGGCCAAGCTTAATGACGTTACAAGGTTACTAGGTGCACTAGACATGCGCCTTCATATGGTCGAAGGTCAGCAGCGCCAGCTGAATGGAAAGCAGTCAACAGCAACAAGTTCGGGCTCGACAAAAGTGCCCAAGCCTGCTGAGGCACCCGCGCAAGCGCAGATGCCGCCGAAAGACGCAGTCAGTAGCATTGGGCAGTATGTTGTACACTGCTTAAACACGTACCCCCTGTTTGTCGTTGGGGCGCTGTTTATTGTACTTTTGTCTGAACTAATATTTATTTCGGGAATTGGCGGACAAGCATTTAGCGGATTTAAGCGCTACATCCCAATGCCGCCTCGGCAGCCTTCGTAACGCGATTTTCTTTGTAGATGCAATTTGTTTTTTAATTGAAAATAAGCCGTGATGCCACTTTGAATTAAAAAAAAAGCGGTCGAATAAGGACGCCGGCTGTTTTTTTCATGATGTGACTTTTTGGTTCGGATGAAATAATTTATTTAGTGTAGCAATAGACATTGTTGGCTTTTCTTCTTTAGTTAAATTAATTAGCAATTTGTCTGGTAGTGGTACCTTTTTAACAATCAAAAAATTGTTTCAGCCAAAGCTTCCCAACCATCTCAACAAAAATAGGCAAGACTTTAGACATCTTTTGCTTGAAGCCAAAGATGGGTGTTTTTTAGTTAGTAGCACCATCCCACACTCTATATATGTTTAGCCTTATTTTTCCTTTCCTGGGCTTGCTCAAATCCGGAAATTTTTACATTTATCCTCTTTTTAGATTTATTATTGGGCATGTTTGATAACTGCAGTATGCTAGGCCACTGCAGCTCGAATGCAGCTGACCATAAATATATGCTGGTCATTTCTAACGCTATGAGGATTTCAGACATTTGGAATTGGATATTACTAGACGAAAAATTATATTTACCGAGGGGGTTTGTTGTAGACTTAAACCTCGACTATTTGGCAGATTTTGATATTGGAAACAATGAATTTCTGTATGACAACGTAGAATTTGAAGAAAATATATTTTTTCTCCAGATAACTTCCGTAGTACATGTAGGCTGTGACCAAGTCTACGAACGTACAAAATATATCCTGTTTAGGTTTGGACGTGGGTCTCATTTCGATAAAAATGAACGTTTTAACTGTGAAAACAATAAACAGCTAGAGATGCCCGAGCTATGCTACTGCCAAAATTATGACAGCGACAGCAGTGACGAGATATAACTAAAATGTGACATTTCAGTACATTTACTGGTCCAACTCTTTTTTTCCCTCAAGGGTTTCGTTTAAATGGCGGCAAATTACAGCGTATACCTGCGTGCTAACACTAGTACACACATGGATCGCATCTGCGGTTTGCTTTGGTGCCGTTTTCCCGTGCTGAAGCAGATAGGTGACCTCATCGACGCTGGGCATGCGTGCCATAAGGAACGAGCACGACGCTGCATCTTCCTCTTGCTGGGTACAGTCAAACACCCACTGCAAATCTTTGCTCAGAGCCACCGAGCAGGCAGCAACGCTATCATATAGTTCGATACCAGCGTCAACAAGAGCAGCTGAGATGCAGTTGATGGCGGCGCTGATTGTAGCGGCTTTGCCATCGCTCTCGATTACAGTGACAAATGCATCAACATTGGCTTTTGGATATACCTCAAGACGTATAGCTGGAGATACGGCTTGTTCAAGCATTAATGCAATCTCTTTCTCGTCCGAGGTCTTTAGATGCGATCTCTTCCAGCTGCACGAGAACGGAGCGTACTTGAAGTCGCAGTTGAAGATGCCCATACGCGGGTTGGCTTTACGTCCCTGCCGGGGTCCATAGATGGCGCAGCTGATGCGAATCCTGCCCTGCTCGTAGTATGCTGATCCAGACGGTGATGCCGCCGACGAGGCTTGCGGGGATAGCGGCCCAGTTCTCATGAATATCGGCCGCACGTTTTCGGGTAGCCGTCCATCAGCGCGACCGTCACCACTAATAGCAGCGGCAGGCTTGATATATATGGGCTCAACGCTACGCTGTGGGCCGTTAATTCGTCTCCGGTCAATGATGTTTGTCGACATTCTTAAAATTAAAATTTTAGTGAATAGAGAGAGAACAAAAAACTGCAAGGAAACCGAGCTGAACGGACTTGATCCATCATCACTGCATACATAATCAAGGGATCAGTTAAAAAGCTGTAAAAATCGCTGGCAAGCACATCCGCGACTTTGCGGGTTTTTTTTGCTTTGTACTTTGTTGAATTCTTCAATTTTATCTTATTTAAACATTCTAGTTGTGCTCGAGTGCTAGTGGATTTGAGGGACATTTGTTAAGGACACAGGAATTCGCAACCTATACCATTTAAATGTAAGTGCTGCTGCCAACATCTGCACGATTGGCCTCCATGAGGTTTCGCAGCCGACACTATACGACTTCAGCAGAGACTAATTTTACTCAATTACGTACTACCCGTAGAAAGGCGTGCTAGATAAAAACCACAGAACAGTACTGCAGACAATGACAGACGTCAAGCCGGCAACAGAAAACATTGACAACAGCGAGGCTCAGAGCGTCAAGACGGTTCTTGGAGACCCCGCCGACTTTAACGTCGTTCACCGGCTGAACTCGCCATGGACTCTGTGGTTTGACAACCAGGCAAAGAAGGCAAATGTATCGAACTGGACAGCGAACCTGAGAAAGGTCGTGACGATAAAGACCGTCGAGGAGTTCTGGGGCGTGTACAACACTGTTTCGATTGCAGTCGACCTGCCGAACGGATCCAACTACCACCTGTTCCGCGAAGGGGTTCAGCCAATGTGGGAAGATCCGGTCAACGAGAAGGGCGGAAAGTGGATGTACCAGTTCCAGCGCAGCATTGGCGAGAAGGTGAACGAGCACTGGCTGCACACCTTGCTGGCATGCATCGGCGAGACGTTCGAGTCTAGTCCCGAGATTTGCGGTGCCGTGTTTTCAAACAGAAAGAGCTGCTTCCGCATTGCTGTATGGACTCGCAACGCGGACAACAAGGAGGTATGCGAGAACATTGGCCGCCACTTTAAGGATATCCTGGGCATCACGGCTACTCTGGACTACACCCCGCACAGCGACGGCTTAAAGACGAGCTATCTCTACACCGTTTAGATTATTTTGTTTGTTTAACAGGATGACACTAAGCACATACCACACCTGATTTTGTTTCCCGCACCGAAGCGCAAAAAAGCAGAAATTCTTGGCGGCGAGACCCGGTCTAATCTTTCCCTCTCTGCTCGCTTCCTTCCTTTTCTTTTTTGATCCGCCGCAGCTCTTTTCTTTCGTATCTCGAACCAATTTCAAATCTTGCGTGTTTCAACAGCGACCCTCATTCTAGACCACCGCTATTCCCTTATATAAATATGATGATGCAGAGTACTGGTGCCAGGCTTGCGCGCACGGGGCTTCTGTCGCTGAGGGCATCGATCCACCCTCAGCCGATAGCGCCGTACTGTAGAAGCCAAAGCACCATCATCAGTGCACGGAGTGTTGCCAAGGAAAAGTCGATTTTTGCCTCCGCATATCATCAGCCCAGTGCGGCTGCAAAGGGGCATCACTCTCTTTCTCTTCTCTTTTCTTCCAAATTCAATAACCCTACTTGCTCTGTGAATCCGCGCTCGAAATACATCCTTGCTACACGAGACTTTTCCTCATCAACTACAGCCGCTCTTAAATCCGCCGGAACAATTGCTTTTAGAGCAGGACAAATGGCAACGCACTACTCAATTTCGGTACCTAGCACGCCTGGCTCAACCACATCGTCAACGTCGGTCAGTTCGTCGGTCACGGCCCGCAATATGAGCAGCAACAGCAGTCGCAACAGCAACAATGACAGCAGCAGCAGCAGCGAGTCTGAAAACCTGTCCAAGGAGCACGACCTCGAGTCGGGCGTCGAGGGAAAGACGAATGGCGAAGGCGAGAACGGAAAGAAGCCAAGCAGGTTCAAGGTCCTCATGCAGCAGTACGGTCGAGTGGCTATTGTTGCGTACCTGCTGGTATCTGCCATTGACCTGTCGCTGTGTATCTGGGCCGTGTGGCTCGGAGGCGACAGCCTGGTATTTACGATCAACTCGTACCTTGGTCAGTACATTCCTAGGCTCCAGAAGGCTGCCCAGCGCATGGAGGAAGGGCAAAGTGGCGGTGCCGACAAGTGGGCGACTATTCTGATTGTCGGGTACGCCGTTCACAAGTGCCTGACCCCGCTGAGGCTCGCAGTTACTGCGGCTATTCTGCCCTGGTCGGCACGGACAGCCCAGCGCCTGGGTCTGAGCTGGCTGATTCCAAAATCTGCGCCCACGATCACGCACAAACCGCTTTCCAGTGCGGCAGATTCCATCCGGCGCAAGCTCAAATAAAGCCTGTTTTTTAATCATTTAATCTCAATAATTCTAGATTTGTTCTGTGAACCAGTTTTCTGCAGCTTAAAAAAATTTTGTGTTGCATTTTTTTTCAGTTTGTGTGTGTGTATAAAAGCCGAGCGCACTGGCGTCACCCAGAGCAGCAGCTTGCTTTTCTTTTCCGTCTACACGTTTTAATTGTATATTTTTATCAGCATTTTTCTATAGCTCCTAGTTTTTTTGAGAATGTCGTATCTTCAGGTTATTTCCGCCGACGGCAAGACCGACGAGCAGCGCTTTGACGAGTTCAACGCTTACTTGCTTACCGAGGGTGTGATTGAGAAGGTCTTTGAGGAGGAATATGACGGTGACTACGACGGCATCATCCAGGAGCGCATAGCCGCGGACATGACAGAGATTGGTGAGACCTTTGACTACGAGTCGAACAGAGATCTGGCCGTCCAGCGCCATCGCTCGATTGTCATCCGCAACGGCATCGATTCCGAGATCCGCGATCTCTGCAAGGAGCTTGACAACAAGATCAAGTACGAACTGTCAGAGAAAGACCTGGCTACCATCAAGGAGCTCGAGCTGACTGCCGATGAGATTGAGGACGAGATTGTCGTTCGTCCTTTCTGCCTGTACGAGCTCGACATCAACAAGCTGTACAACAAGGACCTCCATGATCTGCCCGAGAGCGCTATTGATTTCGCCAAGCTCGCGCTGGAGCACGAGATGGACTGTGCCTACGAGAACTCGGAGGACGAGGATGAGGACTGGGAGGATGAGGACGACGACGAGGATGAAGATGACGACGAGGACGAAGACGACGAGGATATCGATGACGAGGAGGATGTTGAGATGGATGAGGGTGCCGAGTCTTCCAAGGGCAAGGGCAAGGCT
>JANBOJ010000340.1:0-15529 GCA_027574685.1 Coemansia erecta | reverse complement strand
CAAGCGATGGCAGTAGTGACGATCGGGCCTTTTGTCTCGCCGCACTGCCGCTCGCATTCGAGCATTCGGTCGAGACAGCGCTGAATACACCAAACTCGTTCTCGACCGCAACGGCGCCGCCTGATTTCCTGGGTATCTCGCACGGCAAACGGATACAGACACTATCCAGACAGAGCGTAGCCATCTCGCTGATCGCAACAGTCATTTCGCCGCGCGCCTACATGCCAGACTGCATTGAGTGGACGCAAGCGGCGTTTGCCTGGAGTCTGTCGCAGACCTCGGATACACAGCTGCGTCTGGCTGCCTGGTCATTGTTTCCCCTGTTCAGTATGCACATGACTGACTGCAATATCGACGATACGGCAGCTCTTGCGGTGCCGTCACGCGTCACGGTTAGCGATTCGGGCGATCTTCTTGAGGTGGTCGCTCATTCGCTTGGATACGTTGCCTGTGCACGATCCGGGTGCATGAGTCTAAAGTCTAACCCAGCTTCGGTCTGCGTCGAATGGGGTTTGACTCAAAAGCCTGTTCCTGTTGCGACATACACGCATGGAATTGTCGACCTGTACACTTGCTCTGCATGCGATAGTAATACTGCCTTGCAGGTATCCGAGACAAAGGTTCCAGGTGGAGTATCATCGCTAAGCAGCTGGGTTCCGTACTGGTTCCTTACATCAAGCAACCAGCGCGAATCGACCTCGTTGCAATATGTCCGCGGCGTCACTCGGTTTATAAGGCATGCTCAGATAGAGGATATCGGTTTACGAAGTTCATCTTTGGGTCAGGGGCTTATACGCAGATTGTCAAGCAGCAGTCGCGAAATGCGACTTGCCGCCGTAGATGCTGTAGTCGCCTTTTCGAGAGACCACGCGGAGGACACCAAACAGGTGGCCCGGATCAAGCGTACCAACCGGCTCAACACAATGCAGGGTCTGCAAGAGATGGTCGCTAGTCTGGATGGTCCTAGGATTGTCGAAGAGACCTTTGAGCTTGTTGCCGGCGGAGTCGGATGCGCGTGTGGTCTGCTGGACGATACCCTGAGCGCTGTCATGCCCTTTCTGATTGGGTACTACTGCGGCGACAACATCTTTCTGCGAGCCGTGGCAATGGAACAGATCCTGCGTATCGCCCAGCAGCACGCCATAACCCCGGCTCGCCTGTTGTCGCTCTACGCGTCAAGTATTGCCTGCACGCTCTCAAACACGCTCGACCAGGCAACGCCAAGGCCGTTCCTCCACTGCCTCCAGATCCTGGACTTGGCTCCTAGGCAGTTTGTCAGCACATATCAGGACAAGATCGTGCCGCATCTGGTTGCCACTGGCAACGAGGGCGCGCTTCGGAGAGTTGCCGAGATACTGGAGGAGCGTTTGCCCGTGCTCTGCGTCAACCAGGCGCCTGTTGTGTTTGTCAAGATTTTCCTGATGGACGACCAGCTAATGCACCAAGCACTAATGCGCTTTGTCAGACTGATCTCTGCTGGAACCAGCAGCAGTAGCAGCAGCAGCAGCAGCAATGGGCAGCAGCAGGTCGAGGTCAATATCCCTAGTCTGCTGCGGTCGTGCTCGGTAAAGCTGATATTCAGTCTGGTTTTGGCGCTGGGCAACGAAGATCCCGTGCTTCGCAAACGAGCACGTAGTGCCTTGCTGACGGTACAGAGCATTCTAGGAAGCCCGACCGGCGATGAGCAGCAAGGTATTAGCAATATTGTACAGCAGAGCGTCGACAACATGAAGGACGTGTCGAACAACGAGAGCCCGCGCCCGGGAAAGCCAGCCGGACAGCTACTCACCGGCTCGGATATGGCGGATTTTCTGTCACAACATATTCTTGGAGTCATGGCCTACATGAACGAGCTCCTTAGGGACACTGAAACCGATACAGCTGGTAGAGGCGATAGCAACAGCAGCAGCAGCAGCAGCAGCGTGGCTACTGTGCTGTCTCAGGACACTCGGACTCGGCGCAGAGGGCTGAGGGCGATCGGCGAACTGGTCGTGCTGCTTGGCCCGCGGCTGACCCCACACATCAACAACATCGTTGCATCCCTCATGCCGTCGCTGCACGGTCAATTAGCCTCAACGACGCTCCGCTCGTGGGTCGTGCTGGCCGACAGCTTATCCAAAACCGAGCTGACTGTGAGCCAGATCAACTCGCTAACCGTGCCCTTGCTAACTGCATTCTTTGCGACCCCTGACCAGGATTCCAGAACCACCGCCGCCGACGCCATCAGCCAGGTGGTCGCTATCCATCGCAGCAACATTAAGGCACATTGTGACCGCGTGTGCCCGATTCCTGACGACCCGCTGCTCGAGAGCCCCCGCGCGGTTGTTCAGGCGTTTTTCGCTCGCAAGCCATTTCGCACTCGCCTATCGGGCCTGTCGCAGATGCTCAAGGCTAAAGACTCAACAGTTGTCTTCTGCGCGTCGCGCGAGATATCTCTGTTGCTCCAGCAACACGAGCAGCAGATTCTCGCTTGGAAGCAGCCGTTTTCTAAAGACGGCATGGGTATCGACGAGGGCATAGGCAGCACAAAGTCAAAAGACCGCAGTAATGCTGTTGCCGACGCGCGTCTTCTTAGTAGCACGATTGAGCTTCTGAGAGCAGCATGTAGCTACACAATCAATCCGCACCGGATGGGCACCATGGCATTGGCCAGCTGTGCCGCATGCCTGGCAACAATCGGGGTTATTGATGACCGTGAGCTTGACGCCAACGCCGGATCCGGGTTGACTGATTCTACACAGATGCACATGCTACCGGCGCGCGTGTACCCGACACTCGACGCCATGCAAGCTCACGAAGAGCAGGTCGAGTTTGCTTGTACTCTTATTGTCGAGTATCTCGTGCATATGTTTGCCATGGCACCCACGCCCAGCGCTCAGCTGTGTGCGGCGTACAGTATCCAGGAGCTTCTACGCCTTGCCGGCTTTACCAGTCAGCTACTCAGACATCATGCAGACTCTGTTGATTCAGACGGCCCGCACTCTTCTAAAACATCCGGTGCGCGCGGTACACGAGGCGGAGCTGGCCGGCGACCAGCAGCACGTGGTAACAGCTCGCGAGATGAAAGTCTATGCCAGCGCTGGAGCATGATTCCATCCGCCATCCGAGACGTTCTCACGCCACTGCTAGACTCGAAATACACGATCCAGTCGTCGGGTCGCAGAAAGTCCCAGACTGACGCTCGACGCCGTAGAGCTTGTATCCAGTGGTCCACTACGCATATCGCTTGGCTGCGCGCGTGGATTGTTGAGCTTGTCTCTGCATTGCCCGAGTCTAGTCCTGTCGCACTGATGCTCAAGGCCTGCACGAGCGCGATAAAGGAGAGCTCGGCCGATATGCTCCTCTACCTGCTGCCGCAGATCGCCTATCAATACTGCTTGAATATCGACTCTGTCAAACGCAAAGACAAAGCTATTGTGATTGATGACGACGACGACAACAGCAACTCGATGGCTGTGGATAGCCCTGATGATCCTACACTACATCATATTGTGTTGAACGAGATCCAGGCAGTGTTTGGACATGGCAATGACAAGGCAGTCACAATTCCAGCTGACCAGCTGAGGCTATGCAAGGAGGTGTGCCTTGATCTTCTCGATTCGTTCAGCAACCACATCCGAACTCGGCAGGCTGCACGTGTGGCTGGAAAGCGCAATGCACGCAGCGACTCAAAGTACTCCAACACGACACCCGAGGAGGATACCCTGCTATCCCTTGTCGGCTCGGTATCTCACGACATCATTGCTCAGGTTGCCGTCTCGTGCCATCAGTACGAGCGGGCAGTTCTGCATACTGAGCTAGCTCTGCGCGACAACTCCTTTGGCAAGTACCCGACACTGTTCAGAAACGTCGACGACTCGAGTGTTGCGACAATTCAGGAGCTGTGCTTTAGCATGGGTGATGTTGACGGTGTTATCGGTGCCTCTCTCTGCCGCAAGCAGACGGACCACAAGCTGGCAATCCGCAAGTACGAGATCGAAGGCAACTGGTCGCATGCGCTGATTGGCCACGAGTCTCTGCTGCGCGCACAGCCGGACAACGAGGAGTACCAGAAGAGCTGGATCAGCTGTCTGCAGAACATGGGCCAATGGGAGGGCGCATGGGCGACGTCGAAGGAGCTGTTTACGTCCAGGCCACAGAGCGAGGCTGAACTGGAGCTGAACTCGGCCTGCTATGCCGCCGCATGGCGGCTGGGCAAGTGGGACTGGGTCCAGGGTACGCTGGACGACAGCACAAATGCTTTTGCTGCTGAGCCTACAAAAGATACACGGAGTCACCGCGGCCACCACCACCTTAACCATCACGCGCAGCATCAGTCTCTGCCCGACTTTAATGCACTAAACTGTGCAATGCTATTCCGTATTGGTCGTGACCACAAGATGGACCTGCTGTCCAAGCTCGATCTTCCACTGCCGATTGATTCTCTGCGGTCGGTGATGGCACTCCAGCCAGACACGGCCAGCGGGCCGCTTGCCAATCTGATCAGTATGGCGCTGGCCTCTATTGGCCGTGGTGTGGCCGATTCTGTTCGAACACACACATCCTCTAGCGATGGTTCATACGCGGGCTACGCTTCGATCGACAACAACCGCACGTCAAGCGAGGTGCATGCACATATGGTCGGTGATATAGCGGTTATGGCCGGCCATCTAAGCAGCATTGATCACTCCGGTGACGATGACAGAGATTGCCTGACTCTGGCAAACAAGCTCAGCCAGCTGTTTGAGCACTGGCGTCGACGCACAATGTGCTTGCCGCCCGTCTACGCGGTCCAGGAACCGGTTCTTATGCTGCATTCGCGTCTCTACGACGTGCTGCTAGATCACCTCCGTGCCGACAGTGCGCATGCCACATGCATTCGCTCGGAATTTTCCAACGAGTGCATCTGCGCCGAGTCGATTATAGATCGAAAGGTGCGCACCAGCCTTCAAGCAGCCCAGCTTGCGCGGATGGCCGGCTTCAGAGCCACTGCAATGGGAATTCTCGTTCATTCAGAGCTAACATGTGCGGCCTCTCCAGCGCTACGCGCGATGCTTCAAACCGAACATGCGCATATCCTGTGGGATGAAGGCCACGCAGCCGATGCAATGTCGACGCTTGTCCACGTTACCAACAGCTTGCAGGAGCACCTTAGCATTCCGCCAATTTCATCCATTAGCTCGGACTCGCACATGCTGAATAGCTCGATTTCACTGCCATCTGCTCACAACTCGAAGAGTAGCGACGACCGTCTCTCGCCGCTGCCCGAGATTGAGAGCGCCTACGTCAGGGCAGCCCTTCCTCTGCTGGACTGGCAGGTCGAGACCAAGTCGCATGGTCTGTCGGAAATCCGCGATCGCTACGAGCAGATCATCAAAATCCAAGAAAGCGACAGGGCGTACTATGCAGCCGGTCGGATCTACGACGTTCTGTACTCGGTGCTTGAGAACCGAGCGGGATCAAGATCGTCGTCTCTGTCCAAGAGTCGTTCGAGTAGCTGGGACAAGCACATGCTGCTACTTCAGTGCGGGCTGATTCGCAACTATCTCCGCTCGATCCTATATAGCCCGCGTTACCTGTTCCAGGCGTTGCCGCGGCTGCTGACCGTCTGGTTCGAGTTCAGCACGATATCTGCCCAGATTCCTGAGCGAGGGGACTCTCAGCCGAACATGTTGGGCAATCTGGCCAAGAAAATTGATACGCTTATCTCGAACATGACAACTCGGCTGCCTATCTACAACTTTTTGGTCGTCCTGTCGCAGCTTGCATCGCGGATCTGCCATGAGAACCAGAATGTGTTTAGGCACATCCAGTCAATAATCTTGCGTCTGCTGGAGCTGTATCCGCAGCAGACGCTGTGGAAGCTGATGGCAGTTAAGCGGTCAACGTTCGAGATTCGCCGTCAGAAATGCGAGACTATTCTGGACATGGCACGGTCGAACCAGATCCCCAATGGACAGTACATCAGCATGCTCATCAATCAGGCCGACAAGCTGACCGACGAGCTCCTGGCACTGTGCAATGCAGTACCGTCATCGCGCAACACGACCATCATGCACATGTCTCGCGACTTTCAGCGCCTGGCCGCCAGCACTCATCTGGACATCATTGTGCCGCTGCAGCACTGCCTAGTTCCAAATCTGCCTGAAAACCCGCCAAACTCTGACAACGAACTGGCTCTCTCTGCCTCGGCTACCGGCTCGGGCAGCAGCTTGACTACTACTAGTCTGAGGCAGCAGCAAGAGCGACGGGCGATGCTGCACCAGCCATTTTCAAGCGAGCTGCCGACAATCAGTTCATTTGAAAACGAGATTGCAGTCATGCTATCGCTCCAGCGGCCAAAGAGGTTTACGATTGTCGGCAGCGACGGAAAGCGGTATCGGTTCCTGGGCAAACCCAAGGACGACCTGCGCAAGGACGCTCGGCTAATGGAATTTAACTCGATGATCAACCGGCTGCTCAGCACAAACTCTGAAACAAACAAGCGCGGCCTGCATATTCGGACCTATGCTGTTGTACCGCTGAACGAGGACTGCGGGCTGATCCAGTGGATAGCGCCATCAACGGCTATCCGACAGCAGCTACTCGAGCTGTACAAGGCACACAACGTGCCGGTGAACATGGGCCAGGTAAAGACCATCCTCGAAAAGCCGACGCTGCCAGGTGCAGAGACCTTTGTCAAGGTCCTGCTCCCCATGTTCCCGTCCGTCCTGCATGAGTGGTTCTTGCGATCATTCCCGGATCCGCCGAGGTGGCTAGCCAGCCGCACCAACTTCACACGCAGTGCTGCGGTGATGTCGATGGTCGGGCATATCCTGGGTCTCGGTGACCGTCATTGCGAAAACATTCTCCTCGACGAGAGCACCGGGGGAGTCATGCATGTTGACTTTAACTGCCTGTTTGAAAAGGGCATGACGCTTGAAAAGCCCGAGAAGGTTCCGTTCCGCCTGACACACAACATGGTTGACGCAATGGGGGTCACTGGATACGAGGGGTCATTCAGGAAGACGTGCGAGATGACGCTGAGCCTGCTGCGCGAGAATCGCGATGCACTAATGTCTGTGCTCGAGTCGTTTTTGCACGACCCGCTGCTCGAGTGGAAGCGTCGAGAGACGAGATCCAGCCGTGCCTCAGCTGCAAACGCCGCGCAAGGTTCGCGTGCTGCTGCTGGTGGCCAGCCCAACGAGCAAGCAGCCAAGTGTCTGAGCGTCATTAATCGCAAGCTGCAGGGAATTCCCACCGGCGTTGCTCCGCTGTCGGTTGAAGGACATGTCGACTTGCTGATCCGCGATGCTACGCGACCGGATCTACTGTTCCAGATGTATGTTGGCTGGGCTGCGTTTATGTAATGCCAAATAAATGCGTGTGACACGTCCCATTTTCAGGTTCTCGGTGGAGATACTTTTAGCCATTAAATAGAAATTCTACCTGGACCCTGTTACTCCATTTTGTTGACGCTATCGATACCTGTAAACATATTTTATGTCAGAAGATTCCAAGCTGACTCAGTCGGACTTTCGCAAGCTACTAGAGACTAGCGGCGAAACGCCGCGTAGCGGCAGCGGCACTAAAAGCAGAAAGGCACTCGGCGGTGGCAAGCATGCCAGCAGATCAAATACCGGTGTAGCCGCACGGCCCATTCCTGTGCCGCCCGCTCAACGCAGCCATCGGCCGCGTCCACCAACCTACAAAAAGAGCGATGAAACCAGCAAATACCGTGACAGGGCAGCCGAGCGACGCCAGGGCATACAGGAAGTCGATACAGACGAACAGTCTGCTGCTCTATTGCCTCCAAAAAACGAATATATATCGGTGCTGGAGACTTCGGAAGCCCAGCCGCTGGGCATGACGGAGGAGCAGCGGATTGCCTACGAGCACAGCAAATATCTAGGCGGCGATATTGAGAGCACGCATCTAGTCAAGGGGCTGGATTTCCTGCTTCTTGAAAAGATACGTGCCCAGGAAAAAGCAGCGGCACCTTCACACCAAATACTCGATAGTGAGCTTGAACAGATTTTGGATCAACGGCAGCAGCAGCAGAGCGTCGAGAAGCTTGGTGGATCGATTGCTTCGAGCCAACTGGATCCAGAGTATTCGGCTCATCTCATCTCCGACGATGATATCGCCTCAGCAAAAACGCCACTGGGCAAAAACGTACTCGGTGCTCTTCAGGAGATACATCAGTCTAGATACAAAGCTAAGATAGCTGCCATAGACGACTCAGCATTGGTCACCCCAAATCAGACGTTTCTTCCCGGCCGGATGTACTATAATTTCGGAACCGAATCGATCACCTCCAGGGTTCGCAGCCAGGACGAGATATCCATGATGATTAGCAGTGGTCATCCGGCAGTGAGTGCTGTCCAGAACGATACAAGCGACCATATAGTGCTGACAAAGGTTATTGCGGCAATCCGGGCATCACAGAGCCGTAGAAACGAGGCATCTGCTGCTAGTCATCAGGTTGAATCTGGTAAAGATGTTTGCTCCAATAACGACAATAGCGACAATGACGCTGACGAAGATGAGGCAGATGTTGCTGGACCAGAGCCAGCAGATGCATACGATAGCGACGATGATATTTTTGCTGACGCTGGTGTCGATTATCAGGTAACAGTAGGCCATATTGAAGCAAGTCCTTCCATAGGTCCGACCGCAATGCCTCCCTCTGATGAGAACCATACAAGCAGTGCTGACGAAGATGGCGGCGACGGCGCTGTTGTTGCGCCGTACCCAGAGTCTGACTCGGAGATGGGTGTGACCGAGCCGTACCCGGAATCTGACGCTGAAATGGGTGTAACTGAACCATATCCAGAGTCTGAACCAGAGATGGGCGTAACTGAACCATATCCAGAGTCTGAACCAGAGATGGGCGTAACTGAGCCATATCCAGAATCTCCCGAAACTCGACCATTCAAGCGCACTCATCAAGATGACACATCGGAGAATAACTCGGACAGTGACGCAGATGGTGATGCTATGCAGCTTTTCTCGGAGGCCAGGATGCGCTTCAAAGAGGAAACTAGTGACATTCTTCACAGCTTGGCGCCCAGCCTGTCGTCAGACTCGAGCAAGCGACATGCCAAGAAGGCAAAGGATACTGGCTCGCTTGACAAGGAGTGGCACCAAACGCGCAAGCTCATGAAGGAGAAATATGGCGTCGATATTGACAAGGATGACCCCGTAAAGAAGGGCTAGAATATAGGAGGAAGCTGCGGTGGCCAAATTGGCCGACGCCTTCCTGTTGGTTGTCGTGCGTTCCGTGCGATCACTTTGACAATGTACTTTTGGACAACAAAACTCGTGGCTTCCATTTGTACTACGACCTGCGTTGCCCTAGTGCATTTCTAAATAGCCCCTCATACTTTTCTTAAATAAACACATCCTTTATTCAGTTCACAATGGCCGATTGACAACACGGGGTGATTCAGTGGCTTTTTGTTTGTTCGCATACCAAATGTGCGCCCTAGGAATCTTGCCTAATTATTCATTTTGCCATTTGGCATTTTGCGCTTGCCAAAAGCCTAAAGAGCAATCAAGATATAATGGCGGTAGATATATTTCCAAGTATAGTTGTAATGGCTTGGGAGTGCAGTTCACACGATATAACACGGTAGCTCAATCGAATAGCGCTTAGCATGAGTGTGCCGTTATGCTTGAATGCTAGATTTTGGTCTTCATTACAACTATAAATTCATTTGAGCTGAGAGTTATCTGTCAATCCCTCTAGCTTGCACCTTATCTTTTTTTTATCAACATAATCACTTTTAATAATGGATATCGCATCGTTTAGGAGGCAAGGAAAGGAGGTTATTGACAACATCTGCGACTACTATGAGAATCTTGACCAGATTCCGCCCATGTCGACTGTTAAACCGGGGTACTTGTACAAGATAATCCCTCACGACCCACCTGAGGAGCCCGAATCGTTTGAGGACGTCCAGCAAGATCTTCAGAACAAGATTATGCCGGGTATTACCCACTGGCAGTCGGGAAACTTTTTTGGCTGGTTCCCATCCTCCAACTCATTCCCATCGATGATTGGTGACATGTACAGCAACATGCTAAACATTGTTGGATTCAACTGGATTTGCTCGCCTGCCGTGACTGAACTCGAAACGATGATGACTGACTGGCTGGGGAAGCTTATTGGTCTCAACAAGCGTTTTCTGGCTGTCAATGCCGACGGAACTGAAGGGCAGGGTGGCGGTAGCATTCAAGGCAGTGCAAGTGAAGCGATTATCGTTGCTATGATTGCCGGCAGAGAGATGGCGCTTGATCGCCTCAGAGGAGATAATACCGAAGCCGAAGTCGATGAAATGAGACACAAGTTTGTTGCCTACTTCTCCGACCAGACCCACTGCTCAGGTCAGAAGGCTTCAAACATCATTGGCTGTAAGGCTTGCATTGTACCAAGTGACGACAACTACAGACTTACACAAGACGCACTACTGGATGCTATCAGAAAAGATAAGGCTGCGGGGCTAATCCCTTTCTTTGTCTGTGGCACCTTTGGAACCACCAACACGACCGCAATCGATGATCTGGTGGGAATCGCAGATGTAGCCAAGACAGAGAAGCTCTGGTTCCATGTTGACGCTGCATATGCCGGCTCTGCCCTCTCGTGTCCTGAGTTCCGTCCTCTTGCACTGGGTATCGAGCGTGCTGACTCATTCAACTTTAACACGCACAAGTGGATGCTTATCTCATTTGAATGCTCTGTGATGTGGGTTGCAGATTCGACTCACCTCGTCAATGCCCTAAGTATCCAACGTGAATATCTTCCACGGGTCAAAGGAGAAAAGACATTTGTCAAGGACTACCGCAACTGGCAGCTTCCGCTTGGTCGTCGATTCGGCGCGCTAAAGCTCTGGTTTATGATGCGCATGTACGGCGCAACCGGCATTCGGGCTAACATTCGCGAGGATGTTAAGCAGGCAAAATGGTTCGAGGAGAAGCTCTTGGAAGACGGTCGCTTTGAAATCATGGCTCCAGTCGTTTTTGGGCTGGTGGTGTTCCGCATCAAGCCAGCTGCAATCACCAGCACCAAGGTTTTGCCAATTGGAGAGTGTGTTACCAACAAGGCTAACATTGACCTTGTCAAGGCTATCCATGCCGACAACCGCGTATTCCTTGTAGGGACTCACATTAAAGGCAAGGATGTTGTACGCGTATCAATTGGCTCTACCATTGGCAACCAGCAGCACGCTGAAAACCTCTTGGAGGTGGTGCTGCAGCTGACTACGAGTGTGATTGAGCAGTGGAGCTAGTTTATTTTGTTTACATTTTTATTATTTTGGTTTTAATCCGCAGCAGCAATGCATTTTCTATAGCAAATATGCCTGTTTGCGCAGTACTTTAGTGGCCGCATTTAAGCGCGACACATGTGATCGGTATGTTAAATGTACCCTGCCATCTTTATACAGAGATGAGAATATTGGGTATAATAGGTGGCACTTTTAGCCACCGATTACACACTTTGAATATCGATAATAAGTCCTTGGTAAAGCTTACTGCGCTTACGTAGGGTGCTAACGTCCTGCTCACTTGCCCGGTTACGCGCTCACATCAAGTTTGCAATTACCGCTCTGGATCAAATCACCGGCAAATAAAATGTGACGTCACGAGACTTTTGTTAGCC
The DNA here is from genome assembly GCA_027574685.1 of Coemansia erecta. Taxonomy (NCBI): domain Eukaryota; kingdom Fungi; phylum Kickxellomycota; class Kickxellomycetes; order Kickxellales; family Kickxellaceae; genus Coemansia; species Coemansia erecta. The sequence goes on along the minus strand of JANBOJ010000340.1, from coordinate 3,909 downwards.
ACGTGAACCGCATCATGGATCGTCAGCTCTTTTAAAGTCCACTTTCCAACATTTTCGCCGCCTTGTTTCGCTAAACGTTGAATTTTTATTATTTTTGTTCCCAAATTCTGAATGGAACCTGCATCTCGAACTCGCAGACAGCGGCACTGGAGGCGGGCAGTGTCGATGCTTGGGGCGTGTCTGGCGACAACGACCGCCGGCACAGTCTACCTGTTTTCAACCTATGGCCCTGGTCTTTCTAAGCGACTGCATCTAACGAGCACTCAGAGCAACGTGGTGGCAATATCGGCCAACTACGGTCTTCTCTTATCGGGTCCATTCTTTGGGTGGGCGGCTGACACGGTCGGCCCAAGGATTCTGTCTGCGTTCGGAGCCGCCGGGTCGTTTACAGCCTTCTCTGCCTTAGCCTATACGTACAACGGCACTCTTCCGTTGCCAAGCTGGCTTGTTCTGTCGGCATATATGGTGCTGGTTGGTATTTCGTGCCAGGCGGTAAACATGAGCGCGATTACAGTGACAACACGCAATTTCAAGGAGAACCGCGGAGCTGCAGTCTCTCTCTGCATTGCCTTCTTTGGCCTATCGCCTTTCGTACTGTCGCATGTCAACTCGATATTTTTCTCACGAGGCGATGACGGGCCAAACGTTTTTGGCTACCTGAGATTCCTGTCTCTGCTGGGCCTGGTGACATCAACAGCTGCGGCACTAAGCTTGTCCGTCGTTGGTTTTGGACCAAGCAGGTACCGCCAGGATATCCCTGACGGCTTTATTGCCGACTATGACTCTAGTATTGGCGATGGCAGCAGCAATGGCAGCTACGGAAATAGCGACGAGCAGACACATGCAGGAGCGGACGAAGAGAGCGGACTATTGAGACCAGCCGAAGTAGATGGTGGTGCCGATGCCAACCCTAGCTACAGTGCAGTAGTAAAGGCGAATATTGATGCTAACGAAGCAGATAGCAATGGTGACACCGCCGCGGCATCTGGTACTGGCTCGAGCCCTGGTTCGCTGCGCGCTGTGGCGGGTATATCTCAGACTGAAGCAGCTGGTGGTTCGCCTCAACTGCGCTCAAATCCACGCAACAATTCAAACGGGGTTGACTACGATACAGCAAGAGACCTGGGTGGCATGCAATATGTCAGGGACCCCGAGGCACAGCTCCTGGCCCTTGTCCTGTTTCTGTGCGCTGGAATCGGAGTTTTCTACAACAACAACGTCGGTACGATTGTCAGTGCCTTATACTACTCGTCTGCAAAGGACCCCGATGCCAGCGCGGCGCAGCGGCTGATTAACTATCATGTGAGCGCCGTCAGTCTGGGAAGCTTTGTAGGCCGGCTGTCGATCGGTGTCCTTGCCGACTTCTGCAAGCGCGTATGGGGCCTGCCACGCAGTGGCATTCTTGTGGTTGTTGTCTTTGGGACAGTTCTGTCGCAGGTGGTCGTTGGGTCGGCAGAGACTCTGCCCGCACTTCTTGTAGGCAGTGCGATGACCGGGCTAAGCTACGGGCTTATATTTGGCTTTGTCCCGCTGTTAGTCAGCGTGTGGTTTGGTACCAAACACTTTGGGTCAAACTGGGGGCTGACAAGCGTCTTCATTGGGTTTAGCGGACAGGCGCTCGGCGCATACTTTGGCTACGTATACGACTCGAATCTGCCAGATCAGGATCCGTCGAAATGCGCTCGAGGATCGTGCTACAAGGACGCGTTTGTGCTCTCTGTCGGTCTAGGATTGCTGGGCTTGCTTGCAGCTGTCATTCTCGCCAGGCGGCGGGGTGACCGCCGTCGCGAGAATCGGCGTCTGTGGGAGGAGCAGGAGTACAGCCACATCCCATACGTTCCCTTCATTTTAGCCGAGTAGCCCGGAAATCGATCTAGATTTAGGAAACACCCTTATCCACGTTGAACGACATGGATATCACTTTATTTCATTTCTCCTCTCTCTAGTTTTTTACCATTAAATTTTTAGAAATGACAACACGAGTACTTGGAATTGCCTGTCTTCGCTTTGGCAGTCTGTCGTCGAGGTAAGGACAGGCTGACGTTTGAGGTGTTATAGTAGCAACAGCAATTCGGCATACTTCTCGCTCACTCTGCGCTTTAAATTGCTTATAAGAAGTACTGCCACTTTATAGGAGGATAGCAATTAGGCCGTCACTGCGCCTGCCCGCAATAATTACAACACACCGGACACTCGCCACAAAGAACGGAAATGACAAAGCAGACACAGAACAAAGTACGCCGAACTCCGACCAGCATGAGCGAGAGAGGATCTTGACGATACCAAACGCGCTAACCATGGCCCGGATCGTATCGTCGCCATATATCGGCTATCTGATAGTGCAGCAAAATTACGAAATGGCGCTTTGCGGATGTGTCGTATTCGGACTGACAGACGCTCTCGACGGATACATTGCGCGCAAATACAATATGCAATCGTTTGTAGGGTCGATAATCGACCCAGCGGCAGATAAAGTGCTAATGACCACGCTGACGGTTGCGTTGGCGTATGGCGGGCTGCTTCCTGGCGTTCTTGCTGGAGTTATTGTTGGACGAGACGTCGCGTTGTCGCTTGCTGCGTTTGTCGTGCGGTGGGCCACGTTGCCGCAGCCAAAAACAATAAAACGGTACTTTGATTTGTCGATTCCGTCGGTCGAGGTGCGGCCGACAATGGTGAGCAAGTGGAACACAGCTCTTCAGCTAGTGCTGATGGGAGCAACGCTGGCAGCACCAATATGCGGTGTACCAGTTGATTGGCCAGCGCTCGTTGCATTGCAATGGGCCACGGGTGCGACAACAGTAGCTTCTGGCCTCGGGTATCTGGTATCCAGAGATGCCGTCCATCGGTTGACAAAAGCCGAAGTAGCCAAGCGCATCCCAAAGCCTCACATTTTGCCGAGGAAAAAGAATTAGCTTGAGAATTTGTCAATCTGCGCTTAGGCCTCTTTTGATCTTTGTCTCGAGCATATACCAAGCGTTGGTGACTTTTCTTACGCAGGAGCCAGGCAGAGCTTGATGGGAGAACATAGTTTTGGGGCAAGTGCTGCGGCATTGACCAACCAGCCTTCCTTTTATAAAGCCTAAGGCAAGTTTACAAGTTTGTTTATACAAAAGCTTGACGTGTAGACTTCCGCATGGTCATCTGACGCTTAAGAGAGAGACTTGTTTATTATAAATCTGCTTTTATTATATAAAGAGGAAGAGTGTTAAAACAAATGTATGCTTAGAAGCAGGCATCAAATTTCAATGTCTATTGTCAGATCTACTGGTATTTAAGGTGGTGTTTTATTTTTGCAATAGGTTTGTTCTCCCTACTCTAAAATTATTTAATAATTACATCCGAAGCATAATGGCCATTAAAACCGCAGACAACGCCAATACTACGCTGGCAAGCAATGATATGCCACCAAATAATAATGAAGATTTTTCAATGGAATGATTGGCGCACTACGCCAAGAGGAGCAAAATGATAACGCGCTATATACCCAGGCAATAGAATGCCTTTGTGGAGCTATTGACGAAGAAGAAAGAATAATGCTTAATGGAGACAACACAGCAAACACAATAAATGAGGAAATAATTGCCGAGAATATAAGCAGTTACATTAATTTAATTAAAGAACTTGCAATTATAAGGGCTACCGGAGACGATCGTACAATAGAGGTAATCAGTGATATTATCGAAGCCAGCACTTTTCTTGTGCTTGCTATAGATGTTTCAGGAATTTCCAACGTAATAGATGCTTTTGTTCGTGGTATTGCATTAAGCGGAGCCAATGAAAACACGGATAATATTGGGATTGACGCGAACAGTGACATGCTTACAAAACTTATATTTCAAATAGTTAATATGCCAAATCAGAACGTCTGTGTTTCTCCATATATAATCGCAATTGCAGCAGTAAGAGCTA